>JBBBDQ010001611.1:1527500-1755000 GCA_037127315.1 Ascarosepion bandense | reverse complement strand
AGTGGGGGAAGAAAAGAAGAAAAGTTAGAGATTATGCTATTACCAAACAAAAGCGAACTGTTGAATAAAAGAATCGAAATTATGACTAAGTGTAACCATACTAAAAAAATATCTCTTAGGTTCATACAACCATGAATGAAAACCCCATAATCCCTTGTAATTTTTAAAAACTGCGCGTTCGAAAATTCCCTGCCACGTGAACGCTCAAATAAAAACACTCTTACGTAGGCGTTCTTAAAGAAAAATCAGTTATTGCAAATCGCCTGAATACACCACTCATGGTAGGAACCTAGGTCGCGTAATAACTCGTTTACAAATAGAAAATATTCAAAAGTTCTATAATATAATTGTATTGAACACTTTTTAATACAAATGTTCACTGGTCTAATCATACTATGACCAGAAAGTAAAACAATTATATATATATATATATATATATATATATATATATATATATATAAATTCATGAATTGCACGTTATGATATGCATATTAAGTGACTGCCACTGGTTTTAATGCAGACAGTTAACTTAGTAAAATAATTGCTTCTAAGAGTCTCACCTTGCATTGATATCTGTAGAGTATTTTGGTCTCAACCATTAATATTTGTCTTATATTGATCGTTGTATTTTGGTTGCTTGTGATTTGCTGGCCGATATGCATATCGATTCTCCTGAGTTTCGACAGGTGAAACGTCAATCAGCAAGTGAGTGTTGTGTAGTTGTACCCGATGTAAGATTTTTTTTTATTATTCATATTGGAGATGCAATCTCCTATGGATCATGAAAATTTATTGACAACATTATTTTTTACAGAGTTGTTTTAGGTTCCGTATAGTTGATAATAATTACAGTACATGTTATTAACGTTTTATAGTAGATCTTAAATCAGTTGGGTGTTAGAATCATTGAGCAATATGTATCGGCGAATTATTTTAACTCTGTTTTCATCTTATTTATAATTAGGTGACTATCAGTACGATAGAAAAAGATATTAGTGTGTTTGTTTGTTCTTTGCATAAGGATTATGTTCTATGTAATTTTTTCTAAATTTCGTTCAGTTTTTTTTTTTTTTATCGACTACGTGTTTATTGAAATTATTGTTGATTCTAGTTTGTTTAATCTTGGTTAGTTACTTATAGAATAATATATCCAAAGAAGAGAATACTTTGTTCCAGTAACGCGTATATATATTTTATAATCATATAACCCTAAGCAGGGCAAGACTGCCACTGGTGTGCAAGGAGTTATAATGAAAAAAAAAACAAGTTAAAGGGGATGCCAAAAAAAGATGGATGGAATATAAATAGATAGAATTTGGCAACTGACGTAGAGTTTATTAGAGTAAAACTTTATTCTAAACGCGTCTTTTCTCGTTTAGAATCTTATCAACAGCATCAAACGTCGCTGTATAAATTTTGTCTTTAAAGAAATATTTTCTGTAACTTTCTGAGAAAATTTATTTAATGATCTGAAAAGAGTGAAGAATTTCGTTCGAAAGAAACTTTTGAACGTGGGGAAGCCTTTACAGGCTGCATGAATGTGTCGTTCTTCATTCAGAATTCCTTTTCTCGTTGCAAGACTTCATATTTGCTTAGCGGCACACATTTAATGGAATTATCGTACATCGAATGAAATCTTTGTTCAGTTCAGTTGATGTTGGTGAAAAGAAAGAAAGAAAGAAAGAAAGAAAGAAAGAAAACTGGTGAAAATAGCAACGGGAAAGAACTGAGAAGGGGGAGAAAAAGAAACAGAAGGAAAACAGAAGAAAAGAAAGAAAGAAAGAAAGAAAGAAAACTGGTGAAAATAGCAACGGAAAAGAACTGAGAGGGGGAGAAAAAGAAACAGAAGGAAAACAGAAGGAGAAAAGAAAGAAAGAAAGAAAGAAAGAAAGAAAGAAAAAAGAAAGACTGCCACTGGTGCGCAAGGAGTTACAATGAAAGAAAAAACAAGTTGTAGGTGATGTCGAAGAAAGATAAAAGATCGATAGAATATAAGTAGATAGAATTTGGCAACTGACAATGCATTTAAACTTTAGGAGAATCTACTTATGAGGAAACAAGAAAACGGAAGTGAGTTCAACAAACGGGAAACGCAAAAAAGAAGCTGTTAGACTAGTAGAGGCGGGTTACATTTAACTATTTTGAAGGTAAAAAGGGGGGGACCTACACTACCGGCCATAATTATAAGGCCACATCAGTGTTTAAAAAAGTGATTTATTTCATATTATTTTTTAGTACTTATTGCCAAGTGAATAATTGTAAATGAAAATTGAATGGATCTTTTGTTAATACTGCACAATAACATGTGCATCAAATGAATTTATAAATATTTAATAATTACCTATAATGCAGTTTCATCAATGAAAGAATGAATAAAATTTAGGGTGAATCGGATTATTTTCATCTTTGTTTCCTTGCCTTGTAAAATTTTGCAAAGTACTATTAAAAAAACATTCTATTTTCATTTAGAATTATATACTTAAAAATAGTATAAAATTCATCATTTCTTTTAAAAAACTGGGGGGGGGGGGGGGGCTAATAATTATGGGTAGATGCCGATCTTTTAGTACGCGTAAATATATTTAGTCGGGGAACGAGAAAAAAAAACTCGTCCAAAAAGAGAGAAGGAAACCACATGACGTCGGTGAGAAAATGAGTGAAGGTGGCCTGGCAAGTTAGGACCGATAATATTGCAGATCCATCTTTGGATTTTGTTCCGAACCTGATGCATAACAGGAGCACCCAACCAGATATGGCAACAGTATTCAATGCACGGACGAAAGATAGATTTATAAATGCTTAAAACTGAATCTGATGAAAAAAACTTCCTGGTCCGACAGGGCATCCAACCTTAAGATTAGATGCAGCAATAGATTCGATGTAGACATTTCATTTGAGGTCATTTGAGAGAGTGAAGCCAAAGAAGCGCAGGGTGTTGTTCTCTAGAAGACTAGTTGATGATAGGCGGGAAAGTTTCTATATGGTGGTTAAAGGCGAGCAACTTTGTTTGGGAAGCATTAAAACTTACGAGACATTTTCTACTCTATTTAGGTCTTTTTGAAGGGAAACAGCAAGGTTTACTTCGTCAGCGTTAGCAGTTTTCTTATTGAGACGGGAGATAAATGGTGGTATCATCTGTACAGATGCCTACTTGGGATCTGATTATATCAGGAAGATCATTAACTTCTTACTTTCTAAATAACAGAATATAGACTAAGAAATTTTAACCCCTACACAAACACCACAGTGGCTGTGAACAATGTCTGGGATGGCTGATATATGTAATATCAATAAATATGTGTGTGTGTGTGTGTGTGTGTGTGTGTGTGTGTGTGTGTGTGTGTGTGTGTGTGTGTGTGTGTTTGGATAGATAGATAGATAGATAGATAGATAGATAGATAGATAGATAGATATGTATTGGTTCACTTCAAAATTCGGCAGCTGGTCTATTCCGCTAACCTCTTCGTCTAACAGATCAACTGAAACAAAATGTTTCTTGTAACATTAAATACATCCAAAACGAAATTAGTATTAGTAATGTCTACTCAAGAACGAATAAAATCCTGAGATTTTGCCAGTCATGATCGATGAATTATTTCAATGAGAATCCTTACCTTGAACAAGTTTGCCCCAGAATTAAAGTGATAGTCATATATAGCAGAGGTGGCCAAACTGGATTAATGTATTAGCTACATACGATAATTTCTTTTATATTTGAGATATTCATACATACGTTTATGTTACATACACATTTTATTAGAAAACTTTTACATTAATATTAAGAATACAATTTGTTACAATCACTCATTCTTTGCCTAATGATTTTCTCTGGCACTCCGTATTAAGAGTTCCCATGTTGTGTTCATCTCTATGATTGGTCGTCTTAAGAGATTTTTGAAGCCTAGAATATGTGCTGATTCTTTAAGAAATTCTTTGCACCTGAAGAAGGCCGGAGAATACAACGACCGAAACGTCGTACAAAGGGCAACAAAGATGAGGGCAATGGTCCGAATAATGTAAATACTGTAAATACAACTTCATCTCAGAAATATAGAAAATAATATTAAGAAATGCATACAATAATATCTATTTGTGTATGCGGTTTTAAAACTGTTAATTTGTATTGGTTTCAGTAATGATAATGGTACACACACACACACACACACACACACACACACACACACATATATATATATATATAGTTTTTTTTAAATTTTAAACGAGTTATTTCGCCATCTTGGTTTTTACCATGAGTTGTGTCTTCAAGCGATTTTTAATTACAATTTATTAAAAATCACCCGAAGACTCCACTCATGGTAGAAACCAAGGTAGCAAAATAACTCGTTTAAAACTAGATGTGAATTTGCACGAGATACTAGATTGGCAACTAGGTCCCACCCTTTTACAGTGAAACCGATGAAATGTAACCGCAATTTCTACTCCAACAGTTTCTTTCCTCGCACTTCCCGCTTGTGGAATTCCATACCGCATGCTTGCTTCCCCGACGGCTACAACCTCCAGGAGTTTAAATGTAAGGTCAATAGACACCTCCTAACACATTAACTCACACCCACTCTCTCCAACTCTCTCCCTATGTACATCCTAAGTCGTCTATCACCCTCCTTCTGACATTTCCTATATCCAATCCCTCTATGTAACCCCCTGCGCTATAGTGGCAGTGGAATACCTTGCTTGGAGTGGCACGATTAAAAAAAAAAAAATGAAAAATATTCAAACGTTCTAGATTATAATTGTATAGAACACTTTTTAATACAAATGTGTACTGTTCTAACTCTACTAGGACCAAAAACTAAGTATTAAACAATCAATCAATATATATATATATATATATATATATATATATATAAAGAAATTTTTAAAGATACAAAATCCAATTTTAAAGAAAGTGTGTAGCTTAATATTACACGACATTTCAAAAGCGAAGCAACCGGTTTCGCTCCCGCTCTTCAGGCCTCTACAGGAGATTCAAACTTAGATTAAAATAACAAAGTGTGGTGAAGAAGAAAAAACAGTGAAAGAATGGAATATATATATATATATAACAAATATTTTTAAAATCTTCACTGAGCAATATTTTAACTATACTAAGCGTATTTCAGACAGTACTGAACGACTGAAGCTTTTAAGAAGAATGAGCAAATTTGGATTTCAGTAAGATAACTATATATATGTAGATGACGTGAGGTCTATCCCCTTAATCCCCTTACCCATGATCCCAGTCTTCTGACATTTCTCTGTAATCCTTGCTGACTAGAAATTTCTTTAATCTCTCTGGTAGACCATTCCTTCCCTCATCACAATGCCTCACACAGATCTTGCATTAAAATTAGGATTTAAATTTCTAAATATTTTACTAACATTAAACGTAAGTTTTGATCCAATGGGTTCTCAATTCATACACAATAAATAATGAAAATTTTCTTATTTATCTTTTATATTAACTTTGATGAAAAAAGAAATTCAGCCAACATATTTCCATGAGCCGCATATATTAAATGACAAAGAGTCGCATGTGGCTCGCGAACCGCGGTTTGGCTATCCCTGATATATACGATCCATCGCTAAAGATTTTGAGAAAATGGTCGACTCCTTATACCAGTCGAGAAAGTCCCGTATTCCACCTGCTATGCTCTATCTAAACAAGAATCAGATCAGATCCAAAATAAAGTATTGCTCTCATATCTGGTCAGGAGCAGCCCAATTATTACTTTCAAAGATTTATAGAATTCAAAACCGCCTCTTGTAGGTGATGAATTATTTTCGACTTTCTATTTCCAGCAGGTGAAATGGCGGAAGCTCCTAATCTATATCTATTGCAATGTCAAATGTTCAGACGAGCTGCATTCACTAGTTTCACGACTTCAGACTTCCACAGCTAAAACCGGCCAATGCGCGTATACTAGGACGGATCATGCCGGGATGATCCCTCTGTCAGTTGAGTGCCATATGTGAAACACGCTTTGGGCGATCATGTCTCGAAAGAGACATGACTGACTAGGCAGAAGATTATCCCGCAGTAGGTTGCCATTGCTTTCTGCGGTAGACTGGTTGCCAGCCAAGGCTATAGAACACAATCTGTCCTATTATTTAACCCATAACTGGAGGGAAGAGACGGATTAATACCTTTTCCAAAGGTATTTGTGCGTTAGCAAATGCAATGACTCACCTGGAATTCGAACTCGGCTCCCCGATCTGTCGTTCCGAGTCGATATCCATTGCACCACAACGTACACCCCTCTACTCCACTAAAAATTTGGTTCAGTGAAGCCCCGTATTGTATGGGGTATGAAACATAGTTTGCGTTATTTTCAAAATCAGAACAGACAAGCCTGAAACATCAAAAAAACTTTTCTTTTTTTTTTATAATCGTGTCACCCCAAGCATTTTACTGCCACTATTGATCAAGGGTTTACATAGGAGGTGAGTTATGGAAAAGAGTGACAGGTTACAGAGGAGTGTCAGGAAGAGGGTAGGAGAAGGATGAGAATACTGATGAGAGGGGAGTGGATGAAGAAAGAAGCATGAGAGAGAGAGAGGAAGCAAGTTAGTGAGATAGTAGATGACTATTGACTTTACATTTGAATTCTTGAAGATTGTAGCTGTCGGGAAAACAAGTAAACGGGAGGGAATTCCACAGACGGGAAGTGCGAGAAAAGAAGCTGAGGGAGTAGAATTTGCGTTTACATTTTATTGGTTTCACAGTAAAAGGGTGAAACCTAGTTGCTAATCTTGTGACTCGAGCAAATTTTTGTATGGGTGGGGTACACCAGTGAGCTAAGTTCCTCTGAGCAGATGACATGAAGGTATTTGTAGAAGAGACACAAGGAAGCCACGTTGCGTCGGTGAGAAAGTGACTGTATCCGAGTTGCCAAGTCGGGAACGATCACGTTACAGATTCTCCGGTGGATTTTGTCACGCACACCTAGGTGGGTACTAGGGGCACCCAAAACTTTTATTATTACGGTCTTTTAGTTTGAAACATTAAAAATAAAATAGAATATTTTATTTTCATTTCGAATTTTTTAGTCGTTTATTTAAGAATATTGGAAGAATACGTACAGGTTGTTTTTTTGTTTTTTTTAATTGATAAAAGTTAATGACTTTCTATGAAAATATGTCACATATTGTTTTCAATCTAATAAATAAATAAACATTTATTTATGTTTTCAACATATGTTTATGTTTATTTATGTTTTCAATATGTTTTCAACCCTTAAATAAAATGATCGTTAACGTCTTACTATAAACGGAAATTTTTTAGATGAGTATTCCCAGTATCTAAGCAGTTGTCTTCTTTTTCTCTTTCCAGAAATATCATATTTAATTTCCAATTTAAATTTACCTGTTGAACCAAAGTGAAGAGGTTATCTTTCCACGACAAACCAAAGGAAAAATAGAACAATAGCAAAAAAGGTAAGCAAATATTTTAATTCATTTAATTTTTTTCTTAATTTAAACCGACTTATGTTGCGATAAAATGAGAATTATCGACTATGTTGCAATAAAATGAGAATTATCAACTATGTTGCGATAAAATGAGAATTATCAACTATGTTGCGATAAAATGAGAATTATCGACCATGTTGCGATAAAATGAGAATTATCAACTATGTTGCGATAAAATAAGAATTATCGACTATGTTGCGATAAAATGAGAATCATCAAATATGTTGCAAAAAAATGAGAATTATCAACTATTTGGCGATAAAATGAGAATTATCAAATATTAGCACATTCTTAACTTTTAAATGGGTTACAAATTAAACTTTGTTATTTCAGCTTATTATGTAAATGCTTTATCCATACACGTCTTAATGTCTGTGAAAAACGTCCTTGCAATTCATTACTATTTAATCCAGAATAGAACAGAGTCAGTCAAATTCATTACTATTTAATCCAGAATAGAACAGAGTCAGTCAAATTCATTACTATTTAATCCAGAATAGAACAGAGTCAGTTAAATTCATTACTATTTAATCCAGAATAGAACAGAGTCAGTCAAATTCATTACTATTTAATCCAGAATAGAACAGAGTCAGTCAAATTTAAAACTGTTTGTTACAGATGTCTAAATTACCATTGAGTTATATGGCACCTAAATTCAACTATTTTATCTATCTTGAATTTATAAAACATTTAGCAGTCTACATATTACTTGCAATATTACTTCCTTCTTTTAATGTACATGGAATACCCTCAAGTGTTATATATGTATTAGTTCTATATATTTGAAATCGCAGTGACCTGGCTCTCAATTTCAATTAAAATTATTTTAGATGTTGCCACAGAAGAATTTGACTACACAATCAAGAAATTCAAATTCAACCTGCATTGATGGGACTGATATTTTACTTGTCGAAAATAGTCACCCACAGAATGCTAATGCACTGATAAATTAGACAAAGACGACAAACTGGTAAAATCAATGGAACAATTTGAACGGTTTTATAATAGTTTCTTGGCTAGCAAAAATCTAAAAATGTTATCAAACTAAATCGGTATAAAATTGCTTATCTTCTATCGTTCATATATAGAAGCTACAACCGTGTTGTATACCAAGGCCCATGTGCCTCTTGGAATTTAGAATTGAATTATATATATATATATATATATATATATATATATATATATATATATATATACCCTATCACTCAATAAATCCCGGGCTTAACTAATAAAACAACAAATTTAAGGCAAAGTTTGACTTTATTCATCAACATAGTCTCCATCTAAGGTGATAGACTGATTCCAACGCTTCTCTAACAATTCAATGTTTTTTTAGTTGAACGATTCTTCATTGGAGCTTAATCTCTTTCCCTGGAACATTTTTTGGAGGTCTGAAAACAGCCAGTAGTCGTTGGGGCAGATCTGGAGAATCGGGTGGATGCGGAAGCGCAATTCATATAGTTTTGCCATCGTTGCGATCGACTTGTGACACGGTGCGCTGCCTTGGTGAAAGATCATTTTTCTTCTTCACTTGTGGCCGTTTTTTGGCGATTTCTTCCTTCAAACGCACTAATAATGCTATATGCTATTCGCTATTGATGGATCTTCTTTTATCAAGGTAATCGATGAACAAAATACCTACGGAAGTCAAAACCTTGCCTGCTGATGTTTGCGTCGTTGGACGCTTTGGATGGCTTTCACCTGCTGCTGTCCATTCAGCTGACTGCCGGTTTGACTTAGGGGTGAAGTGGTTGAAACCGTTGCAAACAACGCTCTGAATCGTCGACGCGCTGTTGTTTTTGATCGACTGTGAGCAAACGCGCCAGCCACTTTGAACACAGCTTTCTCATTGACAAATGTTCATGCAAGATGGTGAATGCACTCCTTTCTAATATTTTCAACTCCGCTGCTATCTCACGCAACTTCAATTTATAATTGGCCAAAACGCATTTGTGCATGTTTTTTTTTCAGGTCAACTGCCGATTTTGGGCGACCTGAGCCTAAATTGTATCTGTATATACCACCTCTTAACCATTGTTCCCGACGGAGCAGCGTCCGAATGACACTTATCAAGCCATTGCTTTGCTTGAACAGTATTTCTTCCATCAGAAAGTAATGCTTTATTAACACACGAAATTAAGATTTTTCCATCATCTTGAAAATTTGTAAGAGTAGCTTCACTTAAATAACTGTAATTTGTAAATTAATAATTTCGATTAGGCCCACAATTTTGTCGCGTGCTATTTGAATGTTAGTACTTCATAAAAATCACATGGATTTTTTTTTATTATTGGTACAATCTATGTGTCAGGCCCAGGACTTATTGAGTGATGTGTTTTATATATATATATATATATATATATATATATATATATATATATATATAGTAACAAAGTTGTGGAACTCGTAGGTTTTTTTACCTGCTCTTCATGCATTTACTTTTATAGAGAGTGCTCGATACAACGTAGAGCGTTATATTGTAATAGTTGTTACAATGGTATATAAATTCATAGTATCACTACACAAAAATTTTCGCGCTATATAATCTTACTGCACACCAAGACATAAACACACAAGACATAGGGCTATACAGAGACGACGGTCGCATGATTGTACAAAATCCACACACTTTAAAACAGACAAAATAAGAAAACTTATCCACAGAGAATTTAAATGTTTAAACCTAAAAGTAATAGTCAACACAAATTTAAAAGTAGTAAACTTCCTCGGTGTAACACTTGATTTAGTTAATAATAATTACCGACCATCCATAAAAACCAGTGAATACCCACTGTACATCCACCCAAAGTCAAACCACTCCCCAAGTATAATCAAACATATACCCTCCTCCATAGAATATGGAATTAGTAAAAACTCGTCCAGTGAAGAAATATTTAACAAACACAAAAGTCTCTACAACAAGTCCCTAAAAAAAGCGGCTACAAAAACCAAGACATCCAATACATAACAAACTATAACCATAACAGGAAAAATAGAAATAGAAAAATCATTTGGTACACACCTCCTTTCAACCAAATGATAAACACCAAGTTAAGATAGAAGTTCCTCAATTTAATTAAAGAAACACTTCCCCACCAATAGCCCTCTTAGTAAAATCTTCAACAAAAATACACTTAAACTAAGCTATAGTTGCACAAACAACCTAGAAAAAATCATAACAAACCATAACAAATATATCTTAAATCAACACGTAGATCAAAATAAAATTAACTACCAAAATAATAAAGAAGACAATAATAAAAACCTATGTAATTGTAGAAACCCAACAATTGCCCACTACAGAATAAATGTAAAATAAACTCAATAATCTATCAATGCAACATAACATCAATTGAAAATCCAACTATAAATAAAGTGTATATCGGATCAACTAAGAACACTTTTAAGCAGCGCTGGTACATGCACTTAATTTCATTCAAAAACAACTTATACCGAAACCAAACATCCCTTTCTACATACTTTTGGAAGCTAAAGGATTCAAAACAGAAACCCAAAATTAAATGGAAAATCCGAGAAAAAACTAAATCTTGCAACTCACTTAACGACATCTGCCCTTTATGTTTAAGTGAAAAGCTACACATTCTAAAGTACCCCAACAGTAGCGAACTATTAAACCGTAAAGACGAATTAGCAATATTATGCAAACATCGCAAATATTTCTCGTTAAATTAAAATAACAAAACAATCACCTCATTCACACGACCCCCACCACCCAAAATGCAATAAATATACATAATCAACCTATAAATAAATAGAACAAAAAACGTAGAAATAAAAGAAAATAAATCCCACACCACACCAACAGTAATTCCATCTACCTGTAAATAGTAAAATAACAACTATCGACACTGTATAAAAGAAACATATATCCCAATATAAAATACTTAAACTAAACGAAAAAGCGACCTGCCCAAAACTAAGCTACCCCACACCCTTCTCTTAACCCAATAGCAGCACCGCTAGAACCAGGAACGGACGACTAGACCATTCTAAACTCCCACACCACACTTATTTACATCGTTCTCATTAACAGCGACGCCACTTCTACCACATCCAGACAAAATAAATAAGGAACCTGTCTTAAACTAAGCCATCTCTCCTAACCCATATCTCTAAGACTATAATACGGCGGATAGAATCAGAATAAGCTCCCAACCCCACTTTAACTTAAACATTATATCACCACAAATAAACCGTTTCACCATTTAATTTTCATTCCAACTTTTTCACCCCATGAGAAACGCGCAAAGCAGCTTCGAAACGCGAAAAGTTTTGTGTAGTGATACTATGAATTTATAAACCATTGTAACAACTACTACAATATATATATATATTCATATATATATATATATATATATATATATATATATATATATATAGTGTACCAGTTAAAATGAGAATAAATTACAATATAAAGAAAAATAAAGATAGTGAACAAAAAATTGTAAAAATACTCAATTTAGATAAATAGAAAATTATTGGTCAATAAACCAGCCTCAGTTTCGTAATGTTCATCATCCGGCTTCGAAAGCAACTGCATGTCTGAATCGTATGTTCTTCATTTAAAATGATAGCCTTTAACGAAAACTTGGTAATTTGTTGTTGCTGATTGTTGTTAATAAAGAGAAGCCCGAAGAATGATATGATCGTGAAACTAAAATTCTCGGCCTGACACACCTGTCTCATGCGGCTCAGGTGAATAGTCCTTCTGGAACACATACGGCCACCCACTGGATCATGGACTTGAACTTCATGCATGTCCAGCTTATATAGACATACGGGGTGCTATTCAAAATGTCGGGAAATATGATCGTAAATTTGAGCCTAGTCAATTTTAAAACATGTTTGGCTGCTTAAATAATTTTTTCAGATTGTAATTATCAGTGACTTTTTTGCTGTTATGTGAATATATTTATGATATGTGAATATATTTATGATATGTGAATATATTTATGATATGTGAATATATTTAACTGATTTCTCAATGCAAACATACTTTTTTTTCTCATTGACCGCTGTTGTAATTTCTTTTTTTTTAAAATAAACTTATGTTATCTGGATTAATGGGCTCCTGTTTGTTTTTCTGTATTTCCTGGAACCAAGGAGTGTTAAAGGGATTTAGCAAAAACAAATCTATCTAAACTTATTTATAAATGGAACATTGTGTGTGTGAGTGTGTGTGTGTGTGTGTGTGTGTGTGTCCGTTAACTATAGACTCCGAAACGGCTGAACCGATTTTCTTGACATTTTACACAGTTGTACTATAAGCGTCTGCGAGTGTTTTTAACTAGGTTTTGTGTCGAGGTATCCCAGAAAAATATTGAAAATCGATAATCGAAAAAATCGGGTTATCGAAAGAGTGGTCCGATTTTAATCAAATTTGATACACTCACAGACAAAGACATAAGAAACGATATTCAGAAGTTTCAAGGTTGCAGATCTATCCTTGTATGACTTATGTGACTCCGATATTGGAAATCGGTACCCCGATATCCTAGCGGGTTTGATCAAAATCAGTTTTTCAGCTTTTTTATTTTAGTTTTTGCTTCGGGTTTGGCTCTAAGTAGGTATAATTGTAGTTCTTAGTCTCAGCCATGATATCATTTACTCAGAGGACCTATTTAGCTTTCAAAATTCAGTTTACAATGAAAAAATCTTACTTGATATCGATACCATGAAATCAAAATTTGACTTACATCCATTCATTTTTCTTTCAATCTACGGTTTCGCTTTAACTGGAAACAACTATTGCTTTTTAGTCTTTCCTGCCAACGTCCAAAGAGTCTGAGTTCCAGGACCATGGATTAGTTTTAAAGCTTTCATTACACCCGAGCAACGCCGGGCTATCCTGCTAGTAAATATATATATATATATATACATGCGTTTGGTAAATTGTCGCAATAATTTTATTAGGTGCGATTGGTAAATTGTCGCAATTATTTTATTATTTCAAATATTCTTTAGGCTGAGTCTGAGCTCCAGGACCATGGATTAGTTTTAAAGCTTTCATTACACCCGAGCAACGCCGGGCTATACTGCTCGTAATCCATAATCCTGAGCAATGTCGAAAAATTTGCACTGTCGAACCTTTTGTTTTATGGTGTTTATACTCGATTAGTTTTTTTCTCGCACCTCCCGCCTGTGGAATTCCCTTCTATTTACTTGCTTCCCCGACAGCTACAATCTCCAAGAATTTAAAAGTAAAGTCAATAGTCATCTCCTATTTCACTAACCTGCATCCTCTCTCTCTCTCTCTCTCTCTCTCTCTCTCTCTCTCTCTCTCCTGCTCCTTTCTCCGTCCACTCCACTCTTATCAGTATTCTCATCCTTCTCTTACCAACTTCCGGACACCCCCTATAACCTGTCACCCTTTCTTATAACATTCCTCTTATGTAACCCCCTGCAAAACAGTGGCAGCAAAATGCCTTGCTTGACGCGATATGATTATAAAAAACGATTTTCTATACATTTATATTCCAGAAAATGTAAATAAATCTAAAAGACATGCATGTGTAGCTAATCATTATTTCACCGACTGATTGATTCGTTTTCTATGGCTTATCAACAGACAAGAAATTATTATGTAAATATAAAGTGGGGGATCAGTTTTATATTACAATCAATATATAAATTGATCCCTCATTTTTATGGCCACATTCATCACCTGTCACTCTTTCTCATAACTTTCTTCCTATGTAACCCCCTGCAAAACAGTGGCAGTAATATGCCTTGCTTGGGTCGATATGATTATAAAAAAACACGTATATGCCTAACAAATGTTTACTTAAACTGCAAACTATTTCAATATGTAAACGTAAGTGGAAAATTGGTTGAGGTCGTAGAATTAGCATTGCTGGTTTCTTAATTGACCTAATTGCGGATACGTGATTAACGCTCCTTAGAGATCAATTTTAGATGCAAAATAACAGAGATAAGATTTTTGTTATTTTAATTGTTTGTTAGCCAATCCCATAATTCTACTCGCTGTTTTCCTTAACAGAGACCCTTAATATAGTCGGCAATTAATCATAGAATTAAAAGTTCCGTGTAAAAGCAGCAGCTCAGGCTTAAGCGCGTTGAAATATTTCATATTTAAATCGATAGATGGTAGAAGTAATCATTTGGAGAGGATTGAAGAGGATTGCCAAGTTGTTGTCCTTGGTTTATTCTCGTTTACCGTAGATAGCCACTTTGTTGTACTTTAGTTGCCATTTTCATTCCCTTTCTCTGTTCTTTAATTTTCCCCTTTTTTTCTCTTGATTATAACTTTATTCTTTTCCCCCTCTTATTTGACTTACTGTTTTCTCTTTACTCTCTTTGGTGCACTGCCAATCTTCTCCTGAAAACTTTATCCTTATTGATTCAATTCCTCTTCTTAAACTTTCATTTTAATCTCTTACACTTTCTCCTTTTTTTTCTTGTTGTTCACTTCCTTATCTTATATATATATATATATATATATATATATATATATATATATATTATAATAAACTGAGAAAAATCATTGTAATAGCAATATTACAATATATATATATATTATAAGAAAATGAAAAAAGAATTGTAATAGCAAAATTACAATATATATATATATATATATATATATATATATATATATATATATATACACAAAGAATCTCAAGATAGCCAAAACCTACCGCGGTTTCACACTACGGCTCGTCAGGGCCGTAGTGTAAAACTGTGGTAGGTTTTGGCTATCTTGAGATTCTTTGTGTGTCTTTGCTCTACTTTTGCATTTCGTTTGTAATTTTGCATTTCGTTTGTACTTTGTATCGAGCACTTTTTCTTTTCTTTTTTGTGGTTGGTTCCGTTTGGGGTTTTTTTCTTTACTGCGGAGTATCGTATGTCTTGTCTTTATTCCGCGGATTTCTTTTTTCCCCCCTCTTATCCAACGCCTTAGTGCGCCGGATTGTAACGGAATTAGGTTCTGTTTGTTATTGGTTTTTCTTAAAGTTTATCTTAGTATAAATTTAAAATTTAGATACTTGCAGAGTCTATTTAGTTATTATTTTGAATATATATATATTATAATAAAATGAAAAACCAATGTAATAGCAAACTTGCAATATATATATATATTATAATCTTAAAAAAAACCCATTGTAATAGCACAATTGCAATATATATATATATATATATATATATATATATATATATATAAAAGCAATCGGAGTCTAACCGTACTGATGAGCTGTGATACGGCGAAACAGATCTGTCTGCGGATGACAATATATATATATATATATATTATATATATATATATATATATATTAAGAAAATGAAAAAAACAATTTTAATAGCAAAATTACAATATCTATATTTATATATTGCTAAGACTAGTAATAGTTTAACTATATTTAAGTTGGTCTTGAAAAACCCACCGAGGACGAACTCGGAGGGAAAAGAAGAGGACGTAAAAAAAGAAACAAACGAAGTACATGAATAAAAGTCAAATACTCGAAGGAAAGAAAAAGACCCCAAGACGAAAATGCTAACACTTATGCGTTCAATACAAAAGTAGAGCAACAAATATATAAATATATAAATACATATAGAGCAAATATAAGAATGGGGGTTAGATTATTGTCTTTCAATGACCAGAGATATTTTGATAGAACTGTCTGGTTTTCTCATTTTCTCCTATAATCTTTTCTTTCTATTTTAAATTTATTGCTCTCTTCTTTCTTCTTCTTCTTCCCTTTACGTTTCCGCTTTAAGATACTTACTCTTTTTTAACTCTCTCTCTCTCTCTCTCTCTCTCTCTCTCTCTCTCTCTCTCTTAACCCACTTTTTATTACGTTTCAAATCTACGGGTCTGCAATCCAACTGTCAGGTTGAATGTATCTTCGAACTTTTGTTGACATCCGCCGCTATGCGTGTGCTCTGATTATATGTTGCGTATATATATGCTTATGTATGAATATGTGTGTGTGTGTGTTCGCCGAAATGATCTATTTTTTTCTTAAATTTTCTCTTTTAAGGGAGCGACCGTTATTTTTATTCGTTTTTTAGGTCATTGTGAATCTCATTCGTGTAAAATCCTTTGTACCATAAAGACGGAAGCTGATGATGGTTCGCCTGAAATAGGCCTAAACAGCCGATTTACCATGAAATAACGTGTCTGCCTTTTTCTTATATTTGTTCTATATGTATTTATATACATATATATTTAGAGCTCTCTTAGAGAGTTATCCTACCATTTTGGATTCTTCTATACCCACAATGCATGCTGATATACATATATATATATATTAGATTAAAATGAAAAACTTAGTAATAGCAAAATTACAAGATATATATATATATATATATATATATATATATATATATATATATATATATTATAATAAAATAAATATCCATTGTAATAACAAAATTACAATATATATATTATATTATAATGAAAAAAAACATTTTAATAGCAAAATTACAATATACGCATATTACGGAAATCATCGAATTTTAACGAAACTTGGTGATAAGCAACCGACAATTTAAAATGAATTGTTTGAGCATTATTTTTTATCGATACTCGTATTTAAGTAGATATTCTGTTTTTAATGAAACAGTATTATATATTTATTTCTACCGGCCAGGTTATTTAAGATAAATTTTTATTACGAAAAGGTATGCCCTCCAGTAGGATTCGAACCTACGACTCCTATACATATAGGGGAAGACTACCATTTGATCTGGTTACGTCTTAGACCTCTCGACCACGAGTAGCATCCGGTCCGAACGAGGTTTTTATTAAGCCTATATAACACAATTTTCGATCCATCGTAAACAAATGTTCAAACAATTCATTTCAAATTGTCGGTTGCTTATAACCAAGTTTCGTTAAAATCCGATGATTTCCGTAACATGTTTACATTTGTTGACATTACGATACATTTCAGAGAAGATATGATATAATAATCAGGCTGGTAGAAATAAATATATAATACTGTTTCATTAAAAACAGAATATCTACTTAAATACGAGTATCGATAAAAAATAATGTTCAAACAATTCATTTCATATATATATATATATATATATATATATATATATATATATATATAAAATGAAAAAAACATTGTAATAGCAAAAGTACAATATATATATATATATATATATATATATATATATATATATATATATATATATAAACATGTTACTTAAATTAACGAAGTTTAACGAAACTTGGTTATAAGCAACCGACAATTTGTAATGAATTATTTTGAACATTATTTTTACCGATACTCGTATTTAAGTAGATATTCTGTTTTTAATTAAATGGTAGCTTCTCCTATGTAAATAGGGGTCGCAGGTTCGAATCCTGCTGGATAGCACACATTTTCGCAATAAAATTTGTCGTAAAATAATCAGGCCGGTAGATATAAATATACAATACTGTCTGATTAAAAACAGAATATCTACTTAAATACGAGTATCGGTAAAAATAATGTTCAAAATAATTCATTGCATATATATATATATATATATATATATATATAAGAGAATGGTAATCTGTGAAGACGGAGATGATAATCCAGAAGATTTTATCTAATTAAATTTATCTTATTAATATAAATTAATTATTAAATAGAAATAGCGGGCGATTTTATCCAGAGCAAATGTATTGAGAAAAAATCTTACATAATTAGTTATAAATACAGAATTTATTTCAGGAATGTAAAGAGACATTTTTACAATTACCCGTTCAGACCGTTGATGAATAAATGAATGTTAATTTCTCTCAGAATATTTTGAAAAAAAAGTTTATAGGAGAGGGATTTTTAAACCGAAAATAAACTGAGAATGTATGCATCAAATCAACACATAACACAATAAAAAGTAAGGATTTAAATCATGTATATAACAACAAACAAGGAATTGCAGTCACGCAAAAAGAAGGAAGGGAATACACGCACAGACATTATTTAGGAAAGAATATAAACATACACAAAAAGGGGTAACACACAGATATTTAAACAAGTGAAAAAAAAAGTGGAGAGGAGAAAAAATGAAATATAAGTGAAGTGAAACCCCTTAAGCAACAAATTTTAGTTAACTCAAAAATTTTAGAAAATAATATTTTTTTAAAATCTTTCAAAAATTTACTTTACAAAATATTTATTAAAAATTATTTTCCCAATTTAGACCATAAAAAATGAAAATAAAATTTAGATTCACCTAGATTTTTCTAAAGTAATTTTTTACAACATTATATCCTTTGAAACAGACATAAAAAATATAAGCATATATAATATGAACACACAAACAAAACCACTTAGTATAAAAAGGGAAATAATTTGTTTAATCGTTTCCCTCCAAGCAAGTCCGCCATTGGTGGGCAGAGGGCTATATAAGAGAAGAATGATAGTTTAAGCAGGAAAAAAGCGAATAGAAAAACGAAGGGTGTCAGAGAAAGGGCAAGAGAAAGATAGTAATACCGGTGTGAAGATAGTTGGCGAGGGTAGAGTGAGAAAGAAAAAAAAAAACAAGATACAAGGGGTGATGGGGAAAAGACGAGAAAAGGAATGGAGTTAAGTGAATAAGAGATTGGAATTGTCATTACATTTAAATTCTTGAAGATTGTAGCAATCAGGGAAGCAAGTATACGGAAAGGAGTTCCACAGGCGGAAAATGCCAGAAAAGAAACTAATAAAGTAGAAGTAGTGGGTGCATTTTGTTGATTTAACTGTAAAACGTTGGGACCTTGTTACCAGTCTTGTTGCTTGAGTAAATCCTTGTAAAGGGGCACCAGTCAGCTGAGCTCGTCAGAGCAGAAGCAATAAAAATATTTATAGAAGAAACATAGGGAAGCTACATCCCGTCGGTGAGAAAGTAGCTGGAGTCGAGCTGCCACATTACAGATTCTTCTTGAGGGCCTGTCGAGAACCCTGAGAGGAATAGCAAGGGCGCCCGGCCAGATATGACAACAATATTGTTAATTTGCATACATTAAATCCAAACAACCCACACTTAATAAAATCACGTTTAAATCTGGTCATAACACATTACATTGCATATAAATAAATAGTTCTGTTAACATTTTTAGGTCTCACGCGTTGTGACGTCATAGAACCACATTACAAATTTATGAACTGCGTTTGCTATTTTTGGTAACTGCTATCGTTGCTTAACAAAGTTTTATGTCAACACAAGATAAGATCGTTGATGATGGTGGATGTTTTTATGTTAACGTCTTTGCAACCTGTTTGAAGATGGCTCATGAAGCCGAAAGCTTAGAACCAACTTAATAAAAATTATCCAAATGTTCGAGAAGTTTTGTATTTATTTCATCTGAAATTAAAGCCAAAATACGACGTTTAGAACGGCTCATGATTAAACATAATAAACATTCATTGTCTCTTATATTTAACAGTATATGTTTAGAAAATTATCTGTTGATTCTCTCTGTCTCTCTGTCTCTCTCTCTCTATATATATATATATATAGTCATCCGCAGACAGATCTTTATATTATCATTATACACGTCCAATAGCTGAGAGTGTTCTAATTCATTGCTGAATATATATATATATATATATATATATATATATATATATATATATATATATATATATGTTTGTTTAATAGAGCGTATTTATACTGATTTCGAAGTTTCAGGTGGGCATCGTTATGATGTACTCACTCGTCAGGGCTCTATGTACCTATCAATATTTTATCTGCACCACCACGATATCGAGCACTTTACAATAAAAACCTGCTTGCTAGAATACATTTCATCATTAATAACCGTTGAAAAATAACAACCTTGGCACTAAATACTATCACAATTAAACACTCTCTCTCTCTCGCTCTCTCTCTCTCTCTCTCTATATATATATATATATATATATATTTATATGTTGCTTGTTCAAAATCGGTGTTGACGACTGCACTCATAATGAAGCTGTTCTCAAGATGGTAGCAATGGATGTTGACATAACAGTTCTATGAGAAAGTATCTATAACATTCTTATCTAGAAAAAAGAATGAAAAATATTGCTTTTCATTTGAATCTGTTTTATCCTTGAGAAGCCAAATGGATACTGTGTGTATTTTCATCACCCATGGTGAATCGCAATCCTCTAAGTGCTTATATATTCGCCATTAACCATTCCCTTGTCCAAGAGGAAGTCGATCTTTATTTTGTTCTGTGCAGAGTGAATTGAAGTTTGCGTAGTCAAGACGCTGCACAAACCTATGGACACGAACATAATTAACAGGAAGGCTTTCATATTGTTTTGAAATTGTGACTCTTCTGTCAATTGTGTATTGAAAGCCTTTACTCTTTTTCATATGCTCACTCACAGCTGCGACTGGTCTGCACCTAAGATCAGTTTCTCCTTTCTCTTGAATACTGCCATTAACTCTACTGATTCATGCCATTAGTAATATTACAACACGTATAGATTTTTCATAAATATTCCCTAACACTCAATAAATGCCTGTAGCACTTCTGCATTTCAAAATACAGACATTTTAAAACTGATCTTTACTTTGTACGTGTGTCATTAGGGACAGACTTTTTGAAATAGGATTATAATTAGAAAATGAAAGTGAGTTAATCTTTATACATTGTTTAGACTGTTGTCCTCATCTTTGTTGCGATATTCACGACGTTTCCAACCTTGTACAATACGGCCTTCTTCAGGTGATTGGAACATTGAACTGAACGTTTTATTTTGTTCACTGTGGTAGATTGTAATAATTCCCAAAGTTATGCTTCTTCCAGATGTCTCAGTATCAGTTCAGTTGGTCAGTTAAGTGTCATACGTGATACACGCTTGGGCGATCATGTCTCAAAAGAGACATGACTGATTGGGCAGAAGATTATCCCGCAGTAGGTTGCCACTGCTTTCTGCGGTAGACTGGTTGCCGACCAAGGCTATAGAACCCAATCTGTACTGTTATTTAACCCATAACTGGAAGGAATAGACGGACTAATACCTTTCCCAAGGGTATTTGCGCGTAAGTGAATGCAATGAATTCGGCTGGAATTCGAACTCGGCTCCCCGATTTCTCGTTCCGAGCCGATATCCAATGCACCACAACGCATATCCCAGTATCAGTTACTTTCCTTTAACTTGATTGTCTAAGTTTTTATTTACTTATGATGTAGCCAGATACTCAACTCTTTGGGTCAAGTCCCTAGATTGCTTCAACACTTTTGTCCACTGTGACATGTTCCCTTGAGGAAAAGAAAATAACACCACTAATATATCCTTTGAATTTATTGGCATTTCATGATTTATCGTTGCAAAATCCCTGTGGATTTTGAACAATATTTTAAAATGATGTTAAAGGAAGCATCAGGTTTTTGACTCAGATGTACACTACCGGCCATAATTATTAGGCCACCCCAGTTCTTTTAAAAGAAATGGCGTATTTCATACTATTTTTAGTATTTATTGCCAAGTGGATAATTCTAAATGAAAATAGAATGGGTCTTTTGTTATTATTACTTTGCAAAATTTTACGAGGCAAGGAAGCAAAGATGAACTCGTCCGAAACACCCTAAATTTTCTTCATTCTTTCATTGATAAAACGGCAATATAGGTAATTATTAAATATTTATAAATTCATTTGATGCACATGTCATTGTGCAGTATTAACAAAAAAAACATCCTATTTCTATTTACAACTAGCAGTATAGCCCGGCGGTGCTCGGGTGTAATGAAAGCTTTAAAACTAATCCATGGTCCTGGAGCTCAGACTCTTTCAACGTTGGTACAAGAGACTAAAATGTTTCCAGTTGAAAGGAAACCGTAGACTGAAAGAAAAATGAATGGATGTAAGTCAAATTTTGATTTCCTGGTATCGATTTATGCATATATATATATTATCGATTTTCTGCACTATTGTAAGAACTGCAACCTTGAAACTTCTGAATATCGTTTCTTATGTATTTGTCTATGCGTGTATCAAATTTGATCAAAATCGGACCACTTCTTCTATAATCCGATTTCTATTTAATAATTAATTTATATTAATAAGATAAATTTAATTAGATAAATACTTGCAGACGCTTATAGTACAACTGTGTTAATTTTCAAGAAAATCGGTTCAGCCGTTTCGGAGTCTATAGGTAACGGATACACACACACAGATACACACACACAGACAAAGTTCCATTTATAAAGAAGTTTAGATTATTCACTTGGCAATAAATACTAAAAGATTGTATGAAAATACATCATTTTTAGGCGCTTGGGCGCCTAATAATTATGGCCGGTAGTGTATATTTAGATAGATCCTTGCATATCTATTTATTAATCAATGACAATTCTCTGCAGTTTCATGTCTATTCTTTTCCAAGCATGCACCTGGCTGGTAATAATTTTCACTTGTTTGAGAAACGTTTTCTTTTTTTCTAAATATGTAATCATTGAGTTATTTTTAAAATAAAGGAAACATTTATGTAGATGATACATTGAAGGTAAATCAGAGAGTAATGGAAAATATGGTTGGAATTAAAATATAATAATAATAATAATAATATTTACAAAATAGGTAAAAACTTTTGTACGTTTTCCTTCAAATCAAATTTTCACTAATTTTGTTTTTTCTCGGTTTGGTTTAAGTGATAATTATTTCCCAAAACATTAATAAATTGATGAATCATTAACACGCAATATTTCAGAGAAATACGTCTTCACTAAAATTAAGACATGTCTTTCTTTGTTTAATAAATTATTGAGAGTTTTCAAAATAATTCGTAAATTGATGCTATTGCTCAATCCTAAATTAGACATTTCTGATTTTAGGAGAATGTAGAGAAAAATTTTATTAGTTACGAAACTTAACTTAATTTGGAACAATATAAATGTAAATGAGTGATTAGAACTAAGAATAGTTTGTGCTGTTTGCTCCGAAATTAACGCCTCGTGTTGGTCCACAAATGTAAAACTGGATTTGTTTTTTAATCATTTTACTCCAAAAAAAGGTGATGATGCCACTAAGATGAATGAGGTTAGGGGTGAAAAAATCACAAAACATTGAGAAAGAAAAAATACAAGAAACAACTGAGCGGAGTGGATATTGGTAACGAGAAGAAAAAAATTCAATAAGAAGAGAGGACGTTGTAAGAATTATGTTGGTTGGTTTGTTTTTATGGCGTATCAATCTCGACGGGTCATTTATTGCCAACTAAATTTTATTTATTTATTGCTGGTAATACCTTTTTCTTTCAACAATCTATTGTTGTTTCTATATACGTTTTAGGTCTAGTAATACTTATTTCTTTTCGAGTATCAAGATTCATTGGGATTTGTTTTTAAGGGCAGGGTACCCAAGTTCTACCCTTGTTATTTAACCCATAACTGGAAGGAAAGGACGGATTAATACCTTTCTCAAGGGTACCAGTGCTTAAGTGAATGCAGGGTATTCAACTGGAATTCGAACTCGGCTCACCGATTTCTCTTTCCGAGCCGATATTCACTACAACACAACACACATCCGTCATTAAACGCTTACAGCACCTAGTATTCCCAAGCGGTCACCCATCTAAGTACTGACCAAGCACAGCGTTACTTAACATGGGTGATCGAGCGAGAACCGGTGTATTCAACGTGATATGGCTGTAAGTTTTATGTAAATTCCATTTTTTAAAAATATACCGGGTAGGGTCGGGTAAACCTGCTGGAGATGAAATAATAGCAAATTATCTTCTTCCATCAATCGAATTTTACGTTGTATGGAAGTACTTTTGATATTTGACTTCGAACAAGTGAGTAAGGTTCTTACCTGAACGTTACATGAACTCTTCTATAGAATATTGGGAATACAGTATTTACATTATTTAGACTATTGTCCTTATCTTTGTTGCCAATTGTACGACGTTTAATAATAGATCATTCTATTTGTCTATATTTCTGATATGAGGTAGTATTAACAGTATTTAATGTATTTACATTATTCTTACTATTGTCCTCATCTTTTTTTGCCATTTGTACGACGTTTCGGCCGTTGTACGCTCCGGCCATCTTCAGGTGCTAGGAATTTCGAACCGAACCCTTTGTCTATATTTCTGAGATGAGGTAGTATTTACAGTATTTACATTATTCAGACTGTTGTCCTCAGCTTTGTTGCCATTTGTACGACGTTTCGGCCGTTGAACGCTCCGGTCTTTTTCAGACGTTGGTTAGTTCCAGGCGACAGCATTGGTGAACAAGTAACTTGCAGGATTTGAGGGTGATAACTCATGACTGCCAATCGTGGCGTTACTACTACACAAGGAATGAGAATGATATACCCCAGTGATTGTAATAAAAGGTTCGGTTCGAAATTCCTAGCACCCAAATAAGGTACAACGGCCGAAACGTCGTACAAATGGTAACAAAGATGAGGAAAATAGTCCGAATAATGTAAATAATGTAAATCCTTTCTTCATCAAATGTCAGAAAATTTCCGACTTTATGATATGAAACAGAGCTGCGGAGTTTTGGAGAACATCCATTTGTTTTTGTCGAAAAGGGTGTTATAAAGTAGATAATTATCTTCGACTGGCAGACAGCGTCGAATGTGGAATAATCAATGAAGTTCCAACTCATTACTCATCTAGTAAGGATATGTGAGAGTAATACATCCATTGAGGGCACAAGGATATTTATTAAACTCAAGGTCCTAAATGTCCGCGTCTCAGATAACAGTTGATTGATTGATTTAATTTTAGGTCTTATCTACTCTTTGTCGGTTAAAACTGAAACTTATTTTGGAATCTGAGAATAACTTTTTCTACGAGTAAATATTGCATTAACAATTGCTTTGGAGATAACAATGTTTTTTTTTTCCGATAGAAGTCCTATTATTTAACACATTGATGCGGGGCAGACGTTAATATATGTAATATATTACCTTGACCCGACAAGCAGTAACCAACAAAAATAGGATTGATCAAAGGCAGAGAACACAGGCCGGCAAAGATATAATCAACATTAAAGACAGAAAACACAAACTTGAAAGGCAATGGCCGACAAAAATATGATTGAGGTCAATTGAACGACAGCTCGAAGAGGCAAGAATGCGAGTGAGTTTTTGATTATATAAGTCAAAGACAGGAGAAAAGGTCAGAAGACAGTGTGAGAGAACAAAAAACTCCCCCTAGCTAACGACTATACGTCGGCTTCTTCGCGCGATATCTCTCAGTCTGCCCATAAATCTACACCAGTATCACCGTCGTTGCTGTAAAGAAGATCCTTGTTTACCAGGTTATATAACAGATATACTTTTTCCTATGGATAATTACGATAAGTTTCAAAATGAAAACGAGATCTAACGGCAATTTCTCAAAACTTATCCAAAAATTAAAAGAACAAAAACTTCAGAAAACTGAACATTACTTCCATACCAGTAATCTTAAGATCAGTAACAATCGCAGTTTATTAACCCTTGTTAAAATAAAAAGATATTGTTTATAATCCTTATTCTATTCATTGCCAAAATTTACTACAGAGATATTTCCTTTCTGGAACAATTTATTTGCTTGTCTAATACTCCGAAATCCGACAAATTGCAAATGTGAAAATATCTCTAAACTCACAGATGTAAGATAACAGATTGAGTATCTTTCTCATGCAAATGGTAAAACACAAGTTCTATAATAACAAGACATCTAAAAAATATTGGGAATATTGATATATCGTAATGACCTTCTGGTGACTAATAAACAAAGACAGCAACGTAAACATCTGCTAGAATCAGCCAGCCATTTTACTAATCGGCAGTCAAGCTGGCATCGAAGAGGGAAAAACATTTTCAACAATGGTTCTATGCTCTGGAATTCTTTCTCGACAAAAACAAATGCATAGTTCTTTACTAAAATTAGATTGGGCGCAGGGCCATTGGTAAGGAGCTGTCATTGAGGAACAAGCTCTTTACATTATAATTATATGTTAACTATTATACCATAATAAAAAAAATACACGCAGTCAAGACGAATTCGAATGACTTATAAAAATGGGTACTGATGCATAATTTCAGTTTCTAAATAATACCAAGAAAAAAAAAACAAAACAAACATGACGGCAAAATATCGGGAATATGGCTATTTGGTCTTAATACTGAACAATGGTAAACATTAGCCATTGAATAATATATTGCTTGGTGTTTTCGGATGAAGAAAAACATTTCCAATAATAATTCTATATTCTGGCATTCATTTCCGAAGCAAATATTTATCTCTATCAATAGAGACCCGAAAATATATATGTGGTTTCTTCAAGGTAAGCAGACGCTGCTTTTGTGTGTAGCTTATTCTTTATTCATTCCCTTAAATAACCTACAACCATCACGATCATCTACTACATGAAAATAAATATATCTTTCTTCTTTTCTTAAGCAATCACCATCAGCACCAGCATCATCATCATCACGATCGATAACTACATTGAAAAAATAATATTTTCTCCTCCTTTTCTTAAATAACTAACAATCATCACTATCATCTACATTATAGAGACAAATATGGTTTCCGCATTTTCTTAAATAGCAATCAGCACGATTGACAACTATATAAAAAAACATTTTTCTCCTTTTTTTAACCAACAATCATCACGATCAACAACTACATGAAACAGATACTCCCTAATGAATTTTAACGCTCTGATAATTTCTTAGTTATTTGATCTTCTCTGATTAAAATATAGCGATGGCTGCTTATCTTTGTACGTGACTGCTTTGTGTGTCTCTTGTTGATATTTCTATCAGGCTTAATTTTGCACAAAACCAGACTGGTAGGAATTGACGCAGAAAGATCTTATATCGCACATCTTAAAAAAATAAAAAATAATAATTCAAAATCGTTTTTTAAACGACATTATACAGAGATTCCTGGTGACAATGAGAAATAATGAACAACTTAAGCCACAATTACACCCACTGATAGAACAAAAAAAAAATATTTTTAAAATATCTCCTCGTAGATTAAATCGTTAATATTTGTCTTGGTGTTTGACTGCTGATTTCTCAAGCAAGCGGAACCTCCTTCCTTGGAAGACTAGTCTTTTTTGCACTCTTTCCCACCATGTTATTTATTCCGTAACATTTTATGGCGTCGTATATCAATCTTCGTAAATATCAAGGAATTGTAAGACAAACGAAAATATTAAACGAGATGATGAAAAAAAAAAAAAATGAAAAGAATTTAAGATTCAAGAATTAGTTTGTCGACTCCAGTTTACATAATAGGCCAATATTGTTTTTGTTATGGTTCAAGCAAGATTCAAATAAAATTTTAATTGAATCAGGAAGGGAATTTAAATATGAAAAGGAAAAGATAAGAATAAAAAAAAACCCAATGAGAAAGATAAACATAAGAGAGAAAAAAACTCCCATTAAAAAGATGGTCGCCCAAAAGAACCAAGTAGAAAATCAAAATAAGAAAAAAATCATTCAAGAACAGTCAGTCAGTCATACGTGATACACACTTTGGGCGATCATGTCTCGAAAGAGCCATGACTGACTTAGCAGAAGATTATCACGCAGTAGGTTGCCATTGCTTTCTGCAGTAGACTATTTGCCAGCCAAGGCTGTAGAACCCAATCTGTACAATTATTTGACTCAAAGTTAGAGGGGAAAGTGATCTATTATATGATTAAGTGGTAATTAGTGGGGGGTTAGTTTATTACTTCAGAACAATATAAAACTGATCCCCCACTTTATGCCTAATAGAGGCCATGATCATGTTTTCAACTGTTATATTCAGTTAGTTAACTGCCATAAGTGATACACGCTTGGGCGATCATGTCTCGAATGAGCCATGACTGACTGGGCAGAAGATTATCCCGCAGTAGGTTGCCATTGCTTTCTGCGGTAGACTGGTTGCCAGCCAGGGCTATAGAACCCACTCTGTCCTGTTATTTGACTTGTATTTAGAGGAGGAAGAGATGTATTATATTATTACGTAGTAATTAGTGGGGGGGTTAGTTTATTATTTCATAACAATATCAAACTGATCCCCCACTTTATGCCCGGTGTGTAGCCTTAATCACGTTTCCATCTATTATCAGTCAGTTAAGTGCCATACGTGAAACACGCTTGGGAGATCATGTCTCGAAGAGACATGACTGACTGGGCAGAAGATTATTCCGCAGTAGGTTGCCATTGCTCTCTGCGGTAGACTGGTTGCCAACCAAGGCTATAGAACCCATGCTGTCCTGTTATTTGACTTATAGCTAGAGGGGGAAAAGATGTATTATATTGTTAAGTAGTAATTAGTGGGGGATCAGTTTATTACTTTATAACAATATAAAACTGATCCCCCACTTTATGCCCAGTAGAAACCTCAATCATGATTTCCACTATTATATTCAGTCAGTCAGTTGAGTGCCATACGTGAAACACGCTTGGGCGATCATGTCTCGAATGAGGCATGACTGACTGGGCAGAAGATTATCACGCAGTAGGTTGCTTTTGCTTTCTGCGATAGACTGGTTGCCAGCTAAGGTTATAGAACCCAATCCATCCTATTATTTAACCCATAACTGGAGGGAAAAGACGGATTAATACATTTTACAAGGGTATTTGGGCGCAGGTGAGTGCAAGAAATTCAACTGGAATTCGTACTCGGCTCCCCGATTTGTCGTTCCGAGTCGATATCCACTGCACTACACCGCACATCCGTACCACAACGCATATCCATTTAAGAACAAACAAATCCAAAGCCTGTCCAAAAATGATCTAGCCAAAGCTCGTCCGAATATGCCTTACAAAGCAGTTTGCAAAAAGTTATTCTTCGATATCACAATTAACGGTATCCTTTCTATTTCTTTAATCAATTGCACGTTCTGAAAAGATTTTACTTAAAAAGAAAAATTAACAAACGCAGGGAGCTTAATTTAAACTGTGTTTAGGAACCGGACTGGGAGACTTTGGGGATATGATGTTTTGGAAACACAAAGGAGACGTGAAGCAAAAAAATATCGATAACTATAAAAGGTTAGTATCATTAATTAATAAGCTTCATGATAATGATGATGATTAACTTATTAGACCGGAGTTTCATTCAAAATGTTTTTTATTATCTTACTGAGTGCGTTAAGTTGAAATAAATACAAATAGCTTTTGTTTCCTTCTTCACTTAATATAACTGCGTGTTTCTTAATAATGGTAGATTCCTGGAAAAAACGAATTCAAATTCTTATTTTTAAAACAGGAACGTTCTCTCCTTTTCTATGAAAGGCGTACAATGATTTTTGTTTCATTTTTTTGGAATTGAGCTTCTTTATAAAATAAAAAATAGCCCCTAAATAAGAATCTATTTTCAATGCCTGTCATAGCTCCAAAGCTTAATTTAATGATCAATTTGCATAAAGTAGTAGGTTTCAACTTAACTAGGTTATATAATTCATTTTCTTTTTGTTTCAGACTAAGATGCACTTATTATTATTAATGCATTGTACATTATACCTTCCTTCTTAATTGCTTTTATTTAAATATATACATATATATCTTTACAAGTACACACACAGATATATATATATATATATATATATATATATATATATATATATATATATATATATAAACAGAAACTAAATTTACGATTTAAAAGAACTGACATTTTTCTAGAAAATCTCATGTAAATTAATCCAGAATGCTACTATAATAAAGTATAGGGTGTCGATTAAATAACAAGCGACTTGAAGCTTCATTACTTAACATTTTCTTCATTCTATCGTCATTTACTTTCAGTCAGTCTATGATATATAGGCCCCCGTCTCAACATTAACTAAACGTTGTCCTTACATTCTCCGTTCGCTATGCACGAGACGCTGCCTAAATCATCTTTGGACATTCATCAATGCAACATTGTAATTATTTTAGATTTTAAGTCACGCACTTCAGTATTCGGCAGTCGGGAGTGAGTAACAACATATTAACCCTGTACCTGGCCTTTTTTGACAGTTTGGTTTGCAATTTAACGGCAATATCTATTCTGGCATAATATCGCAATTTCCAATGGCAACCTACTGCGGGATAATCTTCTGCCCAGTCAGTCATGTCTCTTTCGAGACATGATCGCCCAAGCGTGTTTCACGTATGGCACTTTAACTGACTGATCGCAATATCAGTGTACATCTGTAAATAAACACATCATTGATTACAGCATTTTTTGTTTGGTTTTGTCTTGTTTTTTAGCGATAAGCTTTTATTTCTACATAAATATTTTTGCATAGAGATAATCTACTTCTTTTGATTTGTTTAACAGAAACCTCCATTAATCAAATCGGTTAAAAGAAATTTAATTTCACTTCAGAACGCAGATGATCATGACTCTCGACAGCTTCCTTTTTATGTTATTTTCAAATTGACATACATTCTATGGAAAGATATCGGAGTTGTGCCTGTTGATTCTGTCAGAAATTGAACTCGGGCTGTTCCTCCTCACAAACTGTTTACAAGGGAAGGCAAAAGAACCCGGTCTCATCACGTTATTTTAACTCGTTGAGACAGGAATCATAGAATTGTATTTCCCATTTGTCGGTATTCGTGTTTAAGACGAATTCATTATTTTGAATAATCATTTTCTAAGTCAGGTAATTATGTGCCATGCGTGACACATGCATGGGCGATCATGTCTCGAAAGAGGCATGGCTGACTGGGCAGAAGATTATCCCGCAGTAGGTTGCCATTGCTTTCTACGGTAGACTGGTTGCCAGCCAAGGCTATAGAACCCAATTTGTCCTGTTATTTAACCCATAACTGGAGGGAAGAGACGGATTAATACCTTTCCCAAGAGTATTTGCGCGTAAGTGAATGCATTGAATTCAACTGGAATTTGAACTCGGCTCCCCGATTTCTCGTTCCGAGCCAATATCCAATGCACCATAACGCACATTTTTTAAGTAGACAGTCATTTTGTTCAACATAATCTTTCAGAACACATTACATTTAGTTGGCCTTGTGCCGAACTTTAGTAAGTTAATTAAAAATCTAAAGTAAACAATCTAATCGTATTGAACAAGAGAAACAACAGAAAAACAACAGAAACGCAAAAGAGAAAACTGTTGTATATAGAAATTTGTCAAGCAACGATATAGAAACCCGGATGTAAAAAGGAAACCGAAATTTGGCGCAAATAGAGAAGACCGGGAAAATGAAAAGAGTGGGGGTGGTGGTTGGGGCGGCTTTTGTTGTCGTGTTTTTATCAACCGTGTTAAAACTCTGGTTTCCTTGCAGCACTAAAATGAAAACTGAAAATATTTCTTCTTGAGAAAGATTTTTGTTTCACATCTGAAATTTATTGAAGTGGATAGACTTTGAAAAAGAAAAATCCTAAACCAAAATTTGCAAAACAACTGAAATGGCTGACAAAAAGAATTGCACAACAACAGAAATGCATTTCGTTGGCGTGGCACAAAAAAAAAAAAAGAAGAAATTAAAACGCTTAGGCATTGTGCCAAAATTTATCAATAGTTTTCATCATTATTTATTTCTTACACAAACTTTATAATATATATATATATATATATATATATAGATATATTCTTACATTGTAAGTCTGTAAATATGTGTGTGCACCCGTACATGTATGTACGTGTATACATATATATATATATATATATATATATAGGTGTGTGTGTGTGTGTGTGTGTGTGTGTGTGTGTGTGTGCACAAAGGAGGATGCTGATAAATTCTTGGCCTGAAAGATATAGAAAAATCTGAACAAATGACTAATGAACACGAATTGATTTAAAATCTATTAATTAAAATTTATAAAGAAAACATTTTACCACATACCCAAGTATATATACATTGTTTAATACTGAGTTTTTGTTCACAATAGGGTTAGACCAGTACACATTTGTATTTAAAAGTGTTCAATACAATTATATTGTAGTTACTGCAAATCGCCTGAAGTCACCACTCATAGTAAAAATTTAGGTCGCGTAATAACTCGTTTACAAATGGAATATATATATATATGTATATATATATATATATATATATATATATGCCTCACTCTCTCTCCATATCTCTCTCACTTTATATATATATATATATATATATATATATATATATATATATATATTAATGCAGGTTTCATTGAATAATATAGACAAGTTTTGTCTATTAATTTTGCGTAGGATCCGTTCATACCGTCTGATATACTTGATGGTGATATCGTTGAAAGACAACAAAAAATCACAGTAATTGTTTATTTTTTTATCGGGTCTAGGCTTTCGGCTCACATAAGACATTATCAAAGAGTAAATATTAACACACAGTAAACATAGAACATTTAAGTTATTAACAATAAAGAGAATTGAAGTGAAAATATAAGTCCATCCCTACAGTGGCGGATGGCCGAAGACAGTGACAAAATAGTGGCGTTGTGGTCCCTGGTCTGATTACAGACATTTGAGTACGTTATTGGAAATATCAAAATTGATTGTATTCAAACCAGGTTAAAATTGTTTAATGTAGATTGCTTCGAGGATTTTTAGTTTCTGTTTATTATTTTCTTGTTTGAGTATGTACGTGTTATCAACAAGCGTTTTTCTCAGAAGTGTGCGTTGATAACCGTGTTGTTTTAAATGACGGAATATATTTGAATTTTTATTTAAGTGCAACGTCAGACGCCGTGAGAGCGAATTTGTGGTGTGACCAATGTAGATATTATTGAGGTTGTTACCGATACATTCTCTAAATGGACATATGAATTTATATACTACATTGGTTTTTTGCAAATCACTAACGGTGGGGGAAGAGTTAGTGATTTGTGAGCTTATGTGAGCCGAAAGCTTAGACCCGATAAAAAAATAAACAATTACTGTGATTTTTTGTTGTCTTTCAACGACATCACCATCAAGTATATCAGACGGTATGAACGGATCCTACACAAAATTAATAGACAAAACTTGTCTATATTATTCAATGAAACCTGCATTAATGAAAAAATGCTGCCAAAATACACACAATCTATATATATATATATGTATATATATATATATATATATATATATATATATATATGTATATATACCTCACTGTATCTTTCACACTATATATACGATTATATACAGATGTATAAGGCTTGAAGTAATAAAATATATATTCTTCTAAACATATATTGTTAAATATAACAGACAATGAATATTTATTATGTTTAATCATGAGCCGTTCGAAACTTCGTATTTTGGCTTTAATTTCAGGTGGAGAGTAATGCTAAATAACGTGCCGGAAACATTTCAACATTTCTTCAAGTAGTGGGTGCACACACACACACACACACACACACACACACACACACACACAACACTAGCACAGACATACCCACACGTATTTACACATTAGCTAATGCAACACACATACATGCACCACATACACACACATATACATATGTATGTAATGGGTGCGGTATGTAAACTTAATTTTTTATAATTTGTCGCATGTGCGTTGTTTGTTTTTATTTTTTCGATTGCCCAGTTAGTTGGGCAGCGCTTGTGAGAAAAAAGCACCATGACGCAATTCACTTTTGCAGAAATTTAGAAGATATGCGGTTTACTTGGCATTCGCGCTTGAAGCTCCAATACGAAAATTTGTCAATTTGGGTGTCAATAGAACTGTGCAGTGGATTTTGCAATGAGTTGGATGGTGGTGACGTTTTTACTTCCATTCATCTTTCCACAAAGACACAGACTCAGCACGAGGGCCTAAATTTAGTTCTTTGAGAAATTGGTGCTGCCCTGGGTAAAGTGGGTTGCTGCTGGAAAAACTGATGTTTGTCAATATGACTCTTTATCGTGCCACACAAGCAAGAGAACCCAGTCATGGCTGTCAGTCAGTTTTTGCAACCACATCACCCCTTACATCTGGCAAGCTAAGTTCCCGGACTGCAAACCACTTTACTTATTATGCGTGGTGTGTAGTTGAGCGAGAGAAGCAACAACGCTTCTTGTAACACCAAAGATGAACTGAAGGCATGGGTTATGACCTTTGGATGCTGATACATTCTTGGCTTGAAAGATATACAAAAATCTGAACAAATGACCAATGAACACGAATTGATTTAAAATCTATTAATCAAAATTTATAATGAAAACATTTTACCACATACCCCAGTATATATATATATGGAGACCGTGGTTGAAACCTGTAACGGTTTGAATGAATAAATTTACTCTTCCGTATTTCAAAATATTGTAGTGAAATTTCGGTAAATATATCTGTTAAAATGAGGATGTCAACTTGATTTTCATGTTTGCGTAATTTAGGCGACCAATCATTCATCGCACTATAGGGTATATATACATATATATGTGTGTGTGTGTGTGTGTGTATGTGTGTGTGTGTGTGTGTGTGTGTGTGTGTGTGTGTGTGTGTGTGTGTGTGTGTGTGTGTGTGTGTGTGTGTGTGTGTGTGTGTGTGTGTGTGTGTGTGTGTGTGTGTGTGTGTGTGTGTGTGTGTGTGTGTGTGTGTGTGTGTGTGTGTGTGTGTGTGTGTGTGTGTGTGTGTGTGTGTGTGTGTGTGTGTGTGTGTGTGTGTGTGTGTGTGTGTGTGTGTGTGTGTGTGTGTGTGTGTGAGAGAGAGTAATTTTACTCCATGCAACACAGTAAAGCAATTTAGACGCAATAGGTTACTAAACGTAAACATCAGTAAAAACGAAATATTCTAGAGAAGCGAGAACAAAAAAAGTAAAGGAATAAAAAAACGTAGTTAAGGATTGGCATAGCATTAACACAGGTCTGTGCATTAACATACTATGATTGTACCAATTGGGAATACCTTCTTGTGATATGTTTTTACAAGCTTCTTACCCCTGTGATCGCAATACACAAGTTGGGGAGATGACATACCTTGGTGTCCCTTGCATGTTCAATACGAGAGAAATCAGGTGATTCTCCGAATGTCAAACATTTTAAAGAGCATGTTCAATAGCAAGAGCATCATGTTAGTAGGCTCTATCCTGTAAGAACAGCATATTAAAATACCATATAAATTTACCATCCGCCCGTCCATTAAATACTGCTGCTATATCTAGTCGGGTGCTCCTGCTATCCACCTGGGTGTCCTTGACAAAATCCAGCGGAGAATCTGTAATGTGATTGACCCCGACTTGGCAGCTCAGACACAGTCACTTTCTCACTGGCGCAACGTGGCTTCCCTGTGTCTCTTCTACAAATACTTTCACGGCTTCTGCTCCGATGAACTTAGCTCACTGGTGCCCCCATATATAAATTTACTCGAGCCAGAAGATTAGCAACTAGGTCCCACCCTTTTACTGTGAAACCAATAAATTGTAAACACAAATTCTACTCCATAAGCATCTTTTCTCGCACTTCCCACCTGTGGAATTCCCTTCCATTTACTTGCTTTCCCGACAGCTATAATCTCCAAGAATTTAAATGTAAAGTCAATAGTCATCTCGTATCTCACTGACTTGCATCCTCTCTCTCGTGCTCCTTTCTCTGTCCACACCCCTATCATCAGTATTCGCATCCTTATATTTGTCACTCTTTTTCATAACTTTCCTCCTTTGTAACCCCCTGCGAAACAGTGGCAATAAAATGCCTTGCTTGGGGCGATATGATTATAAAAAATAATTCTATACAATTATAATGTGGGTATAAAGTGGGGGATCAATTCTACATTACAACAAATATATAAACTGATCCCTCACTTTACGGCCACATGCATCCTTCCTAACCCTTCCTGACACCCCCTATAATTTGTCACTCTTTTTCATAACTTTCCTCCTTTGCCGCCCCCTGCCGAAACATTAATAATGAAGTAGCAAAAAACACAGGGCGATATGATTATAAAAAATAATTCTATACAATTATAATGTGGGTATAAAGTGGGGGATCAATTCTACATTACAACAAATATATAAACTGATCCCTCACTTTACGGCCACATGCATCCTTCCCTAACCCACTTCCTGACACCCCCTATAATTTGTCACTCTTTTTCATAACTTTCCTCCTTTGTAACCCCTGCGAAACAGTGGCAATAAATGCTGCTTGGGAGCGATATGATTATAAAAATAATTCTATACAATTATAATGTGGGTATAAAGTGGGGGATCAATTCTACATTACAACAAATATATAAACTGATCCCTCACTTTGGCCACATGCATCCTTCCCTAACCCGCTTCCTGACACCCCCTATAATTTGTCACTCTTTTTTTCTGCTTTCCTCCTTTGTAACCCCCTGCGAAACAGTGGCAATAAAATGCCTTGCTTGGGGCAATATGATTATAAAAAATAATTCTATACAATTATAATGTGGGTATAAAGTGGGGGATCAATTCTACATTACAACAAATATATAAACTGATCCCTCACTTTACGGCCACATGCATCCTTCCTAACCCACTTTACAACACCCCTATAATTTGTCACTCTTTTTCCTGCTTTCCTCCTTTGTAACCCCCTGCGAAACAGTGGCCAAATGCCTTGCTTGAGGCGATATGATTATAAAAAATAATTCTGTAATATAATGTGGAGGTATAAAGTGGGGGATCAATTCATTACAACAAATATATAAACTGATCCCTCACTTTACGGCCACATGCATCCTTCCCTAACCCACTTCCTGACACCCCCTATAATTTGTCACTCTTTTTCATAACTTTCCTCCTTTGTAACCCCCTGCGAAACAGTGGCAATAAAATGCCTTGCTTGGGGCGATATGATTATAAAAAGTAATTCTATACAATTATAATGTGGGTATAAAGTGGGGGATCAATTCTACATTACAACAAATATATAAACTGATCCCTCACTTTACGGCCACATGCATCCTTCCCTAACCCACTTCCTGACACCCCCTATAATTTGTCACTCTTTTCATAACTTTCCTCCTTTGTAACCCCCTGCGAAACAGTGGCAATAAAATGCCTTGCTTGGGGCGATATGATTATAAAATAATTCTATACAATTATAATGTGGGTATAAAGTGGGGGATCAATTCTACATTACAACAAATATATAAACTGATCCCTCACTTTATGACATGCATCCTTCTCTTACTGACTTCCTGACACCCTCTATAACTTGTCACTCTTTCTATTCTATTGCCGATCTTCTGCAGCTTGCCTGATGTACTATAATTGGAAATTCTTGAGCGTAGAGCTGAAAATTCTCTGTAAAGCAATGAAAAGCAAACTAACAGCACCCGATATCATTCAAATCACATAATACTATTAAGCATACCCTACTGGAATCAACGCCGGAGGCTGTAGTATAAGTGGCGGTCTGGCTGGATGTTCAGCACCCTACTGAATACAAGTGATACCCAAAGACCTGGTTTGACTCAAATGGATCCACATTTTCTCTGATTCGTGTTGTGGAGATTATGCTACCTGTCACTGCTTCTTTTACAATGATCCGACTTTAGCGAGCCTCTGTATCGTGGCTGTCCAGAAACATATCGACGACAGGGGAAATGTTCGTTTACTAACTACTAGCAGTATAGCCCGGCGTTGCTCGGGTGTAATGAAAGCTGGAGGTCAGACTCAGCCTAAAGAATATTTGTGTGAAGTTTGGCGAGAATCGGATAAAAATTGTGGATTTGTATAAAGGACATACAGACAGATAAACAGACACACACACAAACATCTTGCCTTATATATACATACATACACACACATATATATATAAATATATATATATATATATATATATAATCGATTTTCTGCACTATTGTAAGAACTGCAACCATGAAACTTCTGAATATCGTTTCTTATGTCTTTGTCTATGAGTGCATCAAATTTGATTAAAATCGGACCACTCCTTCTATAACCCGATTTTTTCTATTATCGATTTTCGATATTTATCGGTGGTACCTCGACACAAAACCCAGCTAAGAACACTCGCAGACGCTTTTAGTACAACTGTGTAAATTTTCAAGAAAATCGGTTCAGCAGTTTGGAGTCTATAGGTAACAGACACACACACACACACACACACACACACACACACACACACACACACACACACACACACACAAAGTTCCATTTATAAATAAGTTTAGATATCACCTTTGCCACATATCCAAAATGTACAGTATTTTACTGTAGTGAACATCTAGCCTATGTAAGACAATTATTTTTCTCGACTAAATATTAATGCAACATCGTAAAACCGAAAAGAAATTTATAAAGGTAGACTATATTATTACGTAGTAATATTTTATTGATGTTTTCTTTTTTAAGAGAAAAGTTGAGTCCCCTGCATTCACTTACTCTTGGTAAAGGCATTAATCCGTCTCTTCCTTTCAGTCATGCGTTAAATAATAGGACAGATTGGATTTTATAGCCTTGGCTGGCAACCAGTCTACCGCAGAAAGCAATGGCAACCTAATGCAGGATAATCTCCAGCCCAGTCAGTCCTGTCTCTTTCGAGACATGATCGCCCAAAGCGTCAGGTATGGTACTTAACTGACTGACTGAATATAATAGGTGAAAGCATCATCAAGGATTCTACTGGACATAAAGTGGGAGATCAGTTTTATATTGTTATGAAGTATTAAATTGATCCCGCACTAATTACTACTTAATAATATAATACATCTCTTCCCTCTCTAGCCATGGGACAAATAATAGGACAGACAGAGTTCTATAGCCTTGGCTGGCAACCAGTCTACCGCAGAAACTAATGGCAACCTACTGCGGGATAATCTTCAACCCAGTCAGTCATGTCTCGAAAGAGACATGATCGCCCAAGCGTGTATCACGTATAGCACTTAACTGGCTGACCGTCTTATCTGACAGGCTCTATGGTTGAACAGTCCAAAGTACAGCGGATGAAACGATGTTTTATCCTACAAATGGTGACGGAGGTGTGCCCCCTACCGGAGACCACAGATATTAATATGTATGACTTCAAATGTAATTCACACTGTTAAAAAAGTACTATTGATATATATACTGTTGTGTAAGTTTAGGTTGTGATGATACTTCATCGCAAGTTGTTTTTTCAGGGGTTTACTGATCGAGAGATATTTTGTCAAGCAAGAATTTTTCTTGTCGTAAAGTGCACGATGATATCGAAATAAAATGTTAATAGGATTAATGTGCAGAAGTTTTTCATTTAACTGAGCAGGTTCATGCTGACTTCGAAGTTTCGCGAAGAAATCTGATGACTGAAGAAAATCCCTCAAGTGTGAGGAGATAATTATGAGGCCTTCACGGAAGTTCGAAGTTAGTAAAACTCTGCACAGTTCAGTGACAAATCTCTTAACATTAATCCTTTCTCGCTCAATCTCTCTCTCTCTCTCTCTCTCTCTCTACATAGATATTTAAGTTCGGCAGATCAGTCAATTATATTATATTATATTATATTAAATTTATAATGGAAACTCAACACGTCTTTTAAATTGGTTATAAATTATAATTCATTTCAATGAGCTAAATTAGCTCATTTCATCAGACCACACAATATTCCTTCCATTGGGTACAAAAAAAATTTGCCGGAATAAGAATGTCCTTTAACTGAAGAGAAAGATAAAAAATTAAAAAAATAATAAAAAGGAAAAAAGACAAAAGAAAATAAATGAAAAGAGAATCAGGACAGAGGCACTGGCGTCATATCAGCTGGGGGTATTCAGTCCAGTCCCGAAGATGATGACCACTAAGTCATTAACCGCCTACTTCTAATTCCATGGATGCGTATGTATGTGTAACCCCACAAATTAACCCACCCATGTACACTAACGTATATCCATGTACACATATGTACACACATCCCCACATATACATACAAATATGACTGTGTTTATGCTTATACATACAGACTTACACTTATTCATGCCTACATATGAATCTTGCGTTCGTATACATAAAAATATACATTTTATGAAGACATGATTTCCACGAGTATAAATAGTGTTATATATGTGTAAATATGCTAATAATTCTCACACATAACCCCAAATTACGCATATATTTTCATACTTACATACATCCTTACATCCATACGTATATATACTCATAGATGCACTCGCATCCCCACATGCGTGTGTGCGCACATATAAATGTGTTCTTCATACATACATTTATCTGTTTATATCCACATACAATTATTGTGTTCACACACTAGCAATTTTATGAGGAGAGGATCCACGCACACACGTATACACGTCCATATATATATATATATATATATATATATATAATCAACTTTTTATATATCTCTGTGCATAAAAACAAAGTACGCCTGTGTACAATTATCCATATATACCATAAAATCAATATTTAAATAGCTATATATATATATATAAAGAGAGAGATAAATTTTGAGTATATATATATATATATATATATATATATATTTTAATTTAACCCGAGGAACCTTTCGGCCAACACTTGTCAAGGGTCACGTTGGCAAAATTTCATGAATAGGTAAATAAGAGGACAGAACAGAATGGAATATTTGCAACACTGGGAGATGATGGAATTCGCTTAAAAATAAATTTATTAAGGAATATTAAAAAGTGAGGGGGGTGTAAACATATAAATTCCACAAGAGTGAAAATAAAAAAGAAAAAGGTTACACTCATAAACTCACCAGTAGTTGCAAAGAGCGTAAGAACTGCTCTTTCTGCCTGCACAGGCTCGGCTGTTGGATTTTAAGGCAAATGGCCTCCAAAATACGTAGATGATATGACGAACGAGCGCTGTGCAAGACAGAAAACCAACTGTCCTCATAAGAGGAGGCACAAGCCGGATTGTCCAACAGGTGTTGGCCGATTGCTGAATTTATATATATATATAGGTAAAGAGGACCCATGGTTTTAGGATTTTGAGTTCTCTGGCATGTAAGTTAAAAAAATATGTGCTAAATACAATAAGAGGAGTTAAATTTCTGTCTTCGAGACATTGAATTCGTAACGGTTGGCCAGCGAACGCAAGCCGCATAACTCGACTATATTCTGTAAAAAATGGTTTAATTTCTATTTTTGTCTTCAGAAATTTAATTAAATCAACTTTTCAGTGTTAGCTGCTTGTGTTAAGTCAACCGGGATTCAGTCCATTTTTCAGTCTGTTTTTCTGTAATTTTTGGAAATTCTTTTTTCTTTTCGTTTTTTGTTCGTCTTTGATTTTTTTTTTGTCATTTAGTCTGTGTAAATTATTTTGCAAATTAAGGTTATTTTTGACTTATACAAAGTTAAAACCTTGTAAATCTCAGTCACTTTTTTTTTTAATTGGAGTAGATAGTTCCTACGATCGCCCGGTCTCACACTCCACCCCCTTCTTTTGAATGAGTTTAGAGGTGATCGCCTTGTTTCTTGTTTAGGAAGGGGTCGCCGGTTCATCCCCCTTCTCCGGTCTTAGTGTTAGTTCAGCGGGAAGCTCTTTGCAGTTACGGAGTATGGTGGCAACATTCTGAGGGTACCGGGTTTGTCAGTTGGCGGTTACATTCTGAGGGTACCGGGTTGGCAGTTTCCTGGTTGCTGCTTCCGACTGGTAATTAGGAGCCCGAACTCTTGCGTAGCGTCTTGAGAGGCTGCTCTGATCAACAGTTGAATAATACCTGGGTTCTTGTAGTGCCATATTGCGCATGGACGGGCGTCCCTGCATGAACGTTCGGTGGGCAACCCCGATGCCACATTATGTTGTAGGCCGCGCCAGTCTCCATCCTTCACAAGTTGCAAACGATTGACCGACTGATTCTATTCTAAGACCTCTCCTTAACTGAATCACTATGGAAAAAAGCAGACATAATAGCAAAACTAAACCAGCTCATTTAAAAACGCCCAAACCTGTCTGCATCTCTTTCACTAACATACGCGGCATCCGCACCAACTTCCTCAGCGTAGATTCATTCCTCCATAATAACTCACCTGATATATTAGCCCTATGTGAAACTAATCTTAACCCTTCTATCCCTTCATCTGAGTTCTACGTTCCTGGCTACCTTCCCCTCTTCAGGAAGGACTCCAATGTTCATATGCATGGCCTTGGTGTCTATGTCAGCGAACACCTTCCCTTAGTTAGGGTGTCATCTTTTGAATCCCCAGATCATTCTTTCATGTGCTTCCGCCTCTCACTTCTCAGCTCGATTAGCTATCTCTTCTTTTTCTACCGCTCTCCTTCCTCCCCTGACTGTTCGTTACTTGACATCATTTCTGACAATATTGACAAAGCCATTTCTTCCCATCCCTCTGCCCATGTATTCGTGTTTGGTGACTTTAACGCCCACCACACCAAGTGGCTGAAGAACGCTGTCACCGACCCTGCTGGTGTCAACACCATGAACTTTTCAATCACCCAATCCCTTACGCAAGTAGTGGACTTCCTCAAGCGTTTCACCGACAACCCTAACGGAAGGGACTCACTTCTAGACCTCTGCTTCACTTCCATCCCAGACTCTTGCACTACCAGACAACTCTGCCCACTCGGAAACTCTGACCACACTGTAGTGGCCGTCAATATTTCACTCCACTCCCGCCCGACCTATGAAACCCAGACAAGTAGAATATCCTACTGCTATCAAAGAGCAGACTGGGATTCGTTCCGAGACTTCCTCTGTGACATCCCTTGGAAAAACGTTTTTAGTCTTCCCATCGAAGAATGTGCATCCGAGGTCTCCTCCTGTGTTAAGGCTGGCATTGATGCCTTCATCCCTGCTAGGAAATTCCAGCTTAAATCTCATTCGTCTCCATGGTTCTCACCCGCTTGCTCGGCTGCCATTGCCCACCGGAATCATTTCTTCCGACTCTATCGTAATTACGCGTCGGACAAAAACAGGCGCCTTTTCATTTCAGCTCGTAATAAGTGTAAAAAGATACTTAACGAAACTAAGATGTTGTTTTCTGCCAGAATGAAGCAACGCATAGCATGCTCTAAATTCGGCGCTAAAGATTACTGGCGACTCTGTAAAAGAATACTTAACAAGAGCAAGTCCACAATACCCCCGCTAATCAACAAATTTGAGGTCCTCACCTCCCCAACAGATAAGGCTGAATGCCTTGCCCGCAGATTCTCGAACAATTCGTGTCTGGACTCATCTGGAGTTTTTACACCCGACTTCTCACCTAGAACCGAGGCACAACTGAATGATGTCTACATTACACCTTCGCTTGTCTCTAAGATAATCTTAAAACTTGACCCTCACAAAGCGAGCGGTGGTGACGGAATCACAACCATAGTCTTAAAGAAATGTGCCCCTGAACTCTCCTCTGTTCTTTCTAAGCTCTACAACCTCTGCCTATCTGCTTCCTTCTTTCCTGCCTGTTGGAAATCTTCCTCTGTAGTTCCTATATTTAAAAACACTGGAGAACCCTCTGACCCTGCAAATTACCGCCCTATCAGCCTTCTTCCGATCTTTGGCAAAGTGTTCGAAGCCATTATCAACGCCGAGGTGGTTCAGCATCTCACAGAACACAGGCTCCTCTCGGACAAGCAATATGGTTTCCGCTTCACCAGGTCTACTGCTGATATGCTAACGACCATCACCGAGTACATATACCAGGCACTCGACAGGAATGGCAAAGCCCGAACCGTTGCATTGGATATATCTAAGGCGTTCGACAGAATTTGGTATGCTGGCCTTCTATGTAAACTGCGGAGCTATGGTATAACTGGACATTTGTTTCAACTAATCAAGTCATTCCTCTCTAACCGCACAATGAAGGTGGTATTAAACGGACATGCCTCCCAGAACTACCATACAAACGCAGGTGTCGCCCAAGGCTCCATCTTAGGTCCTACACTCTTCCTGATATACATTAATGATCTCCCTGATTCCATAAGAGCCCAAGTAGGTTTGTACACCGATGACACCACAGTTTACTCTCGCCTCCTACAAAAATCTGGTGTAGGCGTAAAAGCTAACCTCGCAGCCGAGATTGAAAAAGACCTCCAATCCATATTGGACTGGCGTAAGAAATGGCTAGTAAATTTTAACACTTCTAAAACGAAGCTACTCTCAATTAACCATCATCGACAATCTCACCTACCTCCCATTAGCTTGGACCAGGCTTGCCTCCCAGAGAGTAAAATCTACGCCTCCTTGGTCTCACACTTTCAGCGGACCTCAAATGGAATGACTATATCGAATCCATTGCTAAATCCTCTGCTATGAAAGTCAGTTCTCTGCGTAGGGCCCGGAAGTTTTTTCCGTCTAAATCTATCCTGCACATATATAAATCTACCATCCGCCCGTGCATTGAATACCGCTGCCATATCTGGTCGGGTGCCCCTGCTATTTTCCTCGGGCTTCTCGATAAGGTTCAGAGGAGGGTCTGTAATGTGATAGATACCGACTTGGCAGACCGCCTGCAGTCTCTCTCCCACCGGCGCGACGTGGCTTCCCTGTGTCTCTTCTATAAATACTTTCACGACTTCTGCTCCGATGAACTTAGATCACTGGTGCCCCCTAAATATGAATTTGCACGAGATACTAGATTAGCAACTAGATCCCACCCTTTTACAGTGAAACCGAAAAAATGCAACCGTAACTTCTACTCCAACAGTTTCTTTCCTCGCACTTCCCGACTGTGGAATTCCCCTCCACACGATTGCTTCCCCGACGGCTACAATCTCCAGGAGTTTAAATGTAAGGTCAATAGACACCTCCTAACACACTAACCTGCTCCCATTCTATCAAACACTCTTCCCATCTGCCCAACCCTCATCCTAGGTATCCTTACTCATCTGTCACCTTCCTCCTGACATTCCCTATGTCTAACCACTCCTTCTCTTTCCCTTCCCCTATGTAGCCCCATGCGCAATAGTGGCAGTGGAATGCCTTGCTTGGGGTGAGATGATTAAAAAAAAAATTTTGTAGAGCTTATTTTATAATTAAATTTGTTATACAAGTAAACATTATAGATACATTGCGAAAATTTCCGTGTCGCAATGTATCTGTAATTTTTAAATGTATAACAAATTTAATTATATATAAACTCAATATTTAAATGGCTATGCGTTTATATATTTATATTTGAAGTCTATTATTTTAAAAATAATTATGAAAATTCTATTCACCTTGTATCTGTCAGGTTACATATATAAAATTGAGCAGTTCTTAAATGTACACAAACACGCACGAACGCATATATATATATATCCGAGTGAGTATAGAACGAGGAGAGAAAAGAAAAGAAAAATTTCCCGTCCAAAACATTAATTTAAAACAGTGCTCGATATATGATTTATAGAGCAGTGAATATTTATTATAAATATTTATTTATTATAAATATATATTTATAATATATATATATATATATGTGTGTGTGTGTGTGTGTGTGTGTGTGTGTGTGTGTGTGTGTGTGTGTGCGTGTATTTGTATTTATACAGATCTTTCAGATGTGTCCGTTATTCCCAAATATTTTTTAAAAATATTTATGAATGTTTATTGCATGAATAACTTGAAAAATCTTTCCTTATCCAGTAGAGAAATGAACATTTTTTCCCTAACAACTTTTTTCTGTTTTTTTTTTTTAATCGTATCACCCCGAGCAAGGCGGTAACACCACTGATGTGCAGGGGGCTACGTAATAGTGAAAAGATTGGAGAAGAGAAAGCCGGAAACCACATCCTAAACAGGGAACAAGGGATGAGACTCTTAACCTGTTCAATAGATGTGGGTGGAGTGTGAACCGTGGCGATAGATAGATCTATTTACTCCAATTGAAGATCTATTTACTCCAATTGAAGATCTATTTACTCCAATTGAAGATCTATCTACTGTCTCTTTCTTTTCTCCTCCTCTCTCGTACTTTCATCTGTTCGATCCTCTCTTTGCTTCCATCTTTATCTCATTCTCTCTCCTCCTTTTATCTCATTTTTCTCTTTTCTTATATTACACTTACTTTCTCTCCTTTTTTCCTTTTATCTCTCTTAATAACCTTCAATCCTACTTCCTCATTCATTCTACCCTAGCTTCTTTCCTCAGCTATTTTGTTTTTTACCCTTCTCCATAATTTTCTTCCTCCTTGTGTCTAAATATATAAGTGCGGCCATGTATCAGTCAATTAAGTGCCATACGTGATAAACGATTTGGGCGATCATGTCTAGAAAGAGACATGACTGACTGGGTAGAAGATTATCCCGGAGTAAGTTGCCATTACTTTCTGCGGTAGACTGGTTGCCAACCAAGGCTATAGAACCCAATCTGTACTATTATTTAACTCTTAGCTATAAAGAGAAGAGATGTATTATATTATTAAGTAGTAATTATTGGGGGATCAGTTTATAATTTTAAAACAATATAAAACTGATCCCTTACTTTAGGCCCAGCAGAAGCCTAATTTATGTTTTCAATTATTATATTCAGTCAGTAAGTTAAGTGCCATACGTGATACACGCTTTTGGCGATCATGTCTCGAAAGAGGCATGACAGACTGGGCAGAAGATTATCCCGCAGTTGGTTGCCATTACTTTCTTCGGTAGACTGATTGCCAGCCAAGGCTATAGAAGCAAAATTATCTTATTATTTAACCCATAACTGGAAGGAAAAGACGGATTAATACATTTGTCAGTGGTATTTGTGCGTAATTAAATAAAAGATATTCAACTGGAATTCAAACTCGGCTCCCCGATTTGTCGTTCCGAGTCGATATTCACTGCACCATGAATAAATAATTGATTTGAAAGAAACACTTTTCCAATATTGTTCAGGAAAATAAATTTTGCCTAATTCTAAATAAAACTCTCGGTTTTTATCCAATTAACAAATTATCAAAATTTCAATTTTACTTTTAATTTAGTTGTGGGACAAGGGTTAAAGGCAACAGACTCTGTTTTCACTGATTTGCAATATAAGTATTGAGTGCCTGCCTTACAAATTTTTCGTCGATCAAATTCTTTGCTTTTTTTTTTGCTTTGGTTCTAAATATGAAACTCGGTTAGAGAAGCGACAATTTATCTTGTTATTTAATGAATAGTGATATCTAGAATTAACAGACGCGATCGTTTCTCTTTTTTTTTTACTCTTATTGTCTTCCATATCTCAACAGGTAAAACGTTACTTGGCGTTGCCCAATTTCTATCCAAATAACATTTTTTTAATCATTTCACCCCAAGCAAGGCATTCCACTGCCACTATTGCGCTTGGGGCTACATAGGGGAAGGTAAATAGAATGAGTGGTTAGATATAGGAAATGTCAGAAGTGGGGTGATAGGTAGATGGGTGGGTAGGAAGAGTGTTAGAAAGAATGGAAGCGAGTTAGTTTGTTAGGTGTCTATTGACCTTACATTTAAACTCCTGGAGATTGTAGCCGTCGGGGAAGCAATCGTGTGGAAGGGAATTCCACAGTCGGGAAGTGCGAGGAAAGAAACTGTTGGAGTAGAATTTGCGGTTGCATTTTATCGGTTTCACTGTAAAAGGGTGGGATCTAGTTGCTAATCTAGTATCTCGTGCAAATTCGAATCTAGGGGTCACCAGTGATCTAAGTTCATCGGATCAGAAGCCGTGAAAGTATTTAGAGAAGAGGCACAGGGAAGCCATGTGGATGGCAATTTGTCAACAAATAGGAAATAATTATTTTCTGATTTTTATTCTTGACCAATTACGACGCATACGACAAGACTAAATAAATAGTGAGTAACAATATATTTTCTTTTATTTTTTACTATATTAAACACGATAAAAACACTTGAGAGCCACTCAACGTAGTGGGTTGAAGCGGTAATGAAGAATTGGATGTATAGTATGAATAGGAGACGTGTTCAGAAATGCTTTCACGCAAGAATTTATTCCATAAAGTGGTAGTTTTTGAAAGAAATTTGTTTTTGTTAATCTTCTTTATTACATTTGAAACACAATGGAAATAAAAGTGATTTGACTGTCATAATAAAAAAATATTTTCTTAATTTTGTATTCTTCCTGAGTTTAAACACTAAACAAGTAGGAGAAAGAAGAATGTATTTTCTGAGATGTTTATTTTTCTTGTCAATATCAGTCGTTAATATTTGTTTCTGGATAAATTCAGGGATCTCGCCTACTAGCTTTTTAAAGGTTGATCTTTCTAACAAAGAAAAATGGGATAGAAAAATATTACCACTACACTTTTCGCCTTGCTACATACTAACAACAAAGACTAGTGGATTAAAGGATAACTCTTCATACAATGAAATTTGTTTTTGTTTTCTACAAATTATCAAGTAAGTTTTTTAATTTTTTTAATTTTTTTAATTGCAATGTCATCGAACTTCCAGAAGAGACTTAGAATTTTCTTTCTTTGGAAGAATTTGAAAATAAAATTTTAAACTTGTCATTGAAACTTTCCTACTTTCGGAATTATAAATTCAGATAGAATCAGTGTATAATTCTTTTGGTGATGACTAAATTTAAAGACCTCGGTATTCTAGCATCACAATGCGGAGACCAACATTTCTTGAGCTAACATCATTTGTTTTATGCGGAAACCAACGTCGATAAAAACAAAGACGAAAAAAAAAATGTAAAAATCAGCACAAGAAATCTCTAAACGTAAACGAAATCTCAATTGATCAGCAAAACTGTCACGTCTTTATGTCCACCGTTCAGAGACAGTGAGAGAGCATCGTATACTTTAAGGAAACTCCACGGAAGGCCGATCTGTCTTCTCTTCGACTCCTGTTTTGAATTTGTTATTGAACCATCGGCACAACAGGACCTTTTTCTTGCGAGCTTTGAATTATAAACAAATAACAAAAGACAGAATAAACAGAGAGAAACAGAATTAGCCAATATATTTGCATCGGGTGCGCAGGACTTTTGAAAACGTGATTATTCACATGTGTCTCTGCCTTTACAACGGACGATGGCTCGGTGATTAGATAATTTCCTAGGGACATGACCTGAACATTACCCAAGTAGCTTTTGCAACCACGAAACTACAGAGAGGTAAAGTGACTACTCTGATCTAATAAGACTAAAACTTTATGCAGGGGAACAATCAATGAGTATCTATGATAGCTGTCCTATTCGTTTATTCAGTTGCCTACAGATAGGTATAAATAGCTTATCAGTTTCTTTCAATACTGTCAATGGATATATCAGTCGTTTTTAACTAATTAGATATATTAAAGGAGATTGGTTTGAGCTACAATTTCCCTTGTCTGCTATCATGATGAGAGAGAGGGAGAGAGTTCAGAAATAGATAAAATCATGCCATTCTCAAGGTTCTGTGCCATACGTAAAACACGCTTGGGCCTTCATGTCTTGAAAGAGACATGACAGACTGGGCAGAAGATTATCCCGCACTAGGTTGCCATTGCCCTCTGCGGTAGACTGGTTGCCAGCCAAGGCTATAGCACCTAATCTGTCTTATTATTTAACCCATAACTGGAGGAAAGAGACGGATTAATACCTATCCCAAAGTATTTGTGCGTAAATGAATGCAATGAATTCAACTGGGATTCGAACTCGGCTCGCCGATTTCTTGTTCTTGTTATAAGCATTTTCAGTACGAATCTTCAGTTGCTCATTTACATTTGTACTGAGAAAATTATTTTCACTTTGTTATTCTATTCAAAATACATTTGATAAGTTTATGGAATAAAGTCAAGTTCTTCATGAAGAATCAAATTATTGATGCTAGCATTCAAGCTTAATACAACAACATTGTCTTTAGACTACAGATGACCATGCTGGCTGGCATGATAAAGAACACATCACTTTTACACGTAGCATAATGAAAGGTGATAATGTAGTCTTATCACATGATTTAAATATACATGCGTGTTATGTAGCTTTAACTAAGAAAACCTCATATATTCATTCTATATTGTAAATCCAATAACTACAACAATAAAAGCTCAAATTGTAATTTTGTTAAATTAAATGGAAAATTATTGGCTTGACAAAACAAAGATCTTTTCACACTAATGGTTTCAAACCGATTACATTACACAATATCTTATTATATAATATTATATAACATAATATTAACATGCTAAGCATTTCCCAACTAGGTGGTTTATGTGTATTTTTATAGAGCAATCTATAAGGGTTGATACATAATTCCGTAGTTTGATGCCATTTGTTACCCTTTAATAGTAAATGTATTTGGTTAATATTCACTACTGATGTTCATTGATAAAAATAATTTTCCAGATTATGCTTAATTATATTGAAACTTAAAACAAGAAAAGTTTCATTCAAAAAAAGATAAATCAAAACGCAATGGTGAAATATCCGGTGAGACACGGGAAATGCTGCGTAACTTGGAAGACTAACCGGCTCAGCGTTCTCTTCTGAAAATTTAACTTGCAACATGCATGCCGGTTTGTCTGTACGAACTTCTGTTAAATAAGAGCATAAACTGTCGAAATAGATTAACGTATTACAGAGACACTCAAGAAAAGGTCGCCAATTCGTGATTTTTGCAAGATATATAGAAGGACCTCAGAAGATCAAACACACGCACACACTTACTTGCACGCATGCAGAGTGGTCCAAAAGTAGGTGGGCAGTAAATGATAACATTTATTTTGAGATTACATATACAATAACAATTACTAATACAAATACCTTATAATAATTTAATGCTTCCAAAAGATGCTATTAACCATCACAGACATTCGCTCCTACCCAGCATTAGCATAGATCAGGCGAGTCTCCCTGAAAGCAAAACACTGCGCCTCCTCGGCTTAACTCTCACAACAGACCTCAATTAGAATGACAATATAGAATCTATAGCTAAATCCGCAACTAAGAAAGTCGGTTCTCTGTGGAGGGCCAGGAAGTTTTTTCCGCCTGAAACAATCCTGCACATATATAAATCTACCATCCGCCCGTGCATTGAATACTGCTGCCATATCTGGTCGGATGTTTCTGCTATCTACCTTGGTGTTCTTGACAAAATCCAATGGAGAATCTGTAATGTGATCGAGCCCGATTTGGCAGCTAGGATACAGTCACTTTCTCACCGGCGCAATGTGACTTCCCTGTGTCTCTTCTACAAATATTTTCACGGCTTCTGCTCCGATGAACTTAGCTCACTAGTGCCCCCTATATATGAATTTACTCGAGCCACAAGATTAGCAACGAGGTCCCACCCTTTTAATGTGAAACTAATAAAATGTAAACGCAAATTCTACTCTTTACCGGACGGAATATTTGTACCGAATGGAACGAATATAATGTAGACTGATGAAATAAGCTAATTTAGCACATATAAATGAATTATAATTTATAACCAATCTAAATGACGTGTTGAGTTTTCCTACATTAATATCATATTGCTTTGGATAACATCCATTGAGCTTTCTATACAGATATAACACTTAATATTTTATATTAAGTTGATCTTGTAAGATTATCGTCACCGTTTACGGACTTCATATATATATATATATATATATATATGCATATGCAGATTCCTTGTACCTCTGCCCTGAAGAGTGGACCAACAGGTTCGTCGACGACACTCTGAAGTCGGGAAGCTAAAGTAACATCAGTTAACTAAATGACAAACTTTTACTTGAATATATATATATATATATATATATATATATATATATATATATATTGTCATCTGCAGACAGATCTGTTTCGCTGTATCACAGCTCATCAGTGTGGTTAGACTCCAATTGCTACACAACCCAGGCTCGAAACCCGACCGATTTGGCGTCAGTCGGCGACTCTACCATATTCTCTTATATATGCGCAGGGGATTAAAAAAAGAACCTACACTCTTATATAAGGATAATTTTTACTTAATATCGGAGCTATATACATAAGAGTAAGTGTGTACGTGTGTGTGGTAGTATATATGTGCGTATGTAAATTCTTATAGATAAATAATATTTGCAATATTTACTGTGTTCAGTATTAAAACTTTTATCTTAAAATCAATGCCATTTTGTTAATCTCGTTCTAATTGTGCGATTGTGATAATACTTTTCGATTGAAAAAATAGCCGTACATCTTAAAGTTTTATACACGGCACATACGTTCAATATTTACTGTTATTTACATAGTTTGGCACAAGGCCATGGAGGTGAGGTGAAAGCGAAATTCAGTGACATTCTTCTAGCAATTGTTTTTATACTTTGCCCAACAACAGATACCATATCGACATGTTCACTGACATCAACTTTACAATGCCGAGTAGCGTGTAAAATCGACTAACCACGCACATAGTGGCTTGAGCTACAGTAGGCGCTTTACACACGCATACGGAATTCTTTGCTGCTTAAAAAAAATATTGGTTTTCATCTCAGTTTCCTAATCATTCACACCTTTCGCATTCTACGTGAACTATCAAATACGCACCCAACCTCGCTTTTCTGAACGCATAGATTTCAAAAGTTTTTTGTCTTTGGCTCGAAAATATTTTTCCTATTTTGCTATTAATTTAATTTAAATGTCGTTTTTACTTTTTCTGCGTGCATCCCACTATTTCAAATTTTTTTTTTATCTTTTAAATTTTTTTTTATCTCTTTGCAATTTTTGATTGAATTTTTTCTTTTTTTTTCCATCATTCTTCTTTTCAGTTTCTTGTTTTTATTTTCTTTTTGCCATTCTATTTCTTTTCGTTTACCTTATTCAGGATTCTTTTTAGTTTTCTCTTCCTTCTTTCTTTCATTTTTACTTTATTTCTTTTCTAGATTACCCTTTCACAAATTCCTTCAATCAATATTCCCAAATGCTTTTTATGAACTTTGTTTATTTTGTTCATATTTCTCTCGACCCAAATCCATGGAGTCTTTTCCAATCTTTAATATGAACAACACTCAATGCTTATTTTAATACGAAGCAACCCAGCTATGACAATCTTCCTTTGTCATTTTTAAAAAACGATCTGCTACTGGCTATCGTGTAATTAAACAGCAAAACCCTCATTCTTTTCCAAAATCTTAATAACATCCTTTCACATAAATCTTTTGAAATGAACTCATTACGTTCTCAAGGTCACTTACAGTAGAGAAATGATTAACAAAACTGTTTTGCTGATCATTTGCTAATAGGGTTACGTTGATCCCAATATGGCGCCTTATTCTTGCGGTCTTGTGGCAAACCAAAGTTATATTTACAAAACATTGAATATTAATTAACTTTAATCTGCCTAGGGCAGGGGTTAGGGTTAGTTATTTTCGTAGTGCTGCCTTTGTGATCTCACACATTTATCTCAATGTCTTTTCCACTTTTCAGAATATTTTGCAATTGCCTTTATTGGTATCAACATGAACAGCTACGTCAAATTCCATTTAATCGCATTCATTTTACTAGAGGGTCTAACATTAAAAATATTTAGAAATCGCGGAGAAAATTTACACCGAACTGGTGATGGTGGGTCTCTCTTCACACTGGTTGATGGTTTGCCAGATGCTCACCAGGTGACACAGTCAATGAATTTTCATATTCTTAATCACTGATCTCATTTGAGTGTAATCCAAACACGTTCAATATTTTTTGCGTGTTCTGCATTGTGAATAGCTTCTATCACGTGAAACAGTTTCGACGAATTCTCAGCCAGGTTTGTAGCGGTGATAAAAAATATTTATTTCAATTTCTATCATTTAAACACTTAAACAGTCGAAATATTTCCGCAACCAAATGTCACGCAATAATCAAGAACAATTCAGTAGCCTCCCACAACTACTTTTTGAGCTTGCGCAGTAAAGTTCCACCTGATTGGTTGCTAAGTTACACCACATATTACAACACCACTAAGTTACAACACAGTAACTAATTGGAATTTGGTCTAAAATACCTCAATTAAATGAATTTAGAAAGAAATTATGGTGGAAAATAAATACTTATTGTATCAAATAAATGCTTCTTTCATTCTTTTAGATTTAATGATTTCAACTTGTATGTTATTTTTTATTATTATTATCAGCCATTTTCTCAGTTCCCTACATGAAGAAGAAATCCGTCAGATATGGAGGAATAATGAGCCTCAATTTCACGGGTGTTCTGAATTCTGTTTTTGTCGCCTAGGCTGATCCAAAGCTGAAAACATAGTCTTTCCTTATATTTTAGTAATACTTCAAAGTATAAGAGATAAATTCATTCCATTCCAAAGGACATTAGTGCTACGTAAACAAAACATGAATAATCTGAACTAGGAATATATAAAGTTGAACCTTCGTGACTTTATCTTAATGGTATTGCAAGGACAAACTTATTTGTAAATCATGCAATTTTAGCCAGTCAGTTAAGTGCCGTACGTGACAAGCTCTTGTGCGATCATGTCTCGAAAGAGGCATGACTGACCGGGCAGAAGATTTTCTCGCAGCAGGTTGTGATTACTTTCTGTGGTAGTCTGGTTGCCAACCAAGGCTATTGCACCTAATCTGTTCAAACTTCCCTGGACGGAAGAGACGGATTAATACCTTTCCAAAGAATATTTGCGAGAAAGTGAATGCAACAAATTCAACTGGAATTCGAACTCGGTTCTCCGATTTCTCGTTCCAAGCTGACATCCACTGTACCATAGTGCACAATCACAAGGAATATCAGAGGGTGTGTAAAACCTAAAACTTTTCTCCATCAATTATTGTAGAATATTTATGACTATCATTACAACTTTTTTTAAATCCTTTCACCAGAAGGAAAGCGTTCCGCTGCCACTATTGCGCAGGGGGTTACATAGGGGAAAGTGATAAGAAAGAGTGGTTAGATATAGGAAATGTCAGGAGGGTGATAGACAGATAAGGATACCGCGGATGAGGGTTGGGTAGATGGGAAGGGTGTTTGAGAGAATGGATGAGAGTTAGTTTGATAAGAGGTGTCTGTTGACCTTACATTTAAATTCCTGGAGATTGTAGCTGTCGGTGAAGCAAGTATACGGAAGGGAATTCCACAGGCAGGAGGTGCGAGAAAATAAGCTGTTAGAGTAGAAATTGCTGTTGAATTTTATCGGTTTCACTGTAAAATGGTGGGACCTAGTTGCTAATCTAGTATCTCGTGCAAATTATGTGAATTTTTGATGGTTTTCTGTATATTTGCATCTTCTGACTGAGGGCTAATTCGTTTTTTTATCAATCGTTGAAAGTAAATTGAATATTACAATTGTCTTGGTAATAATATTTAGTTAAAGAAAACATGTCCGACATCCGAAATCGCCATTCGATGTCATGAACTGTAATTCCTTCCGCCGGTAGGAAATATAGATATACAAGTCACTCGGCAAGATTTTCCTTATTTACAAACCTACATATGGCATAGGCTGAGACACTTATGAGGATTGGATACTATAGTAGCAAACTGTGAGAAAATGCGCTGTAGTGCCTCTTCTCACAGTCCGCCTCTTCTCACGATTTCACAATGGCTTTTTCAACGGTCGCAGTGATAATTCTTTGTTGACTGAATCCATTTTTATACCAGTAACCATAGCATCAACGCAAACCTAGTCATATATGTCTTCTCTCTTTTTCTATGTGCCTTGTCGTTTCAGGACGTAGGCGATCGTGGCCATCCACGTCTTCCTATCCCTGGTGGCTCTTAGCACGCTTTCTCCTGTTACACCACGTAACCCCCGTTCTGTCATCTACCTGTTCAGGACCTTCAAATATGTTATCCGTTGCTTTCCCCTATCTCTTTTTCCTTCTATCCGGACTGTTAGTATCAGGTTCTCCAAGCCCTCCTTCCTCATTGCATGTCCTAGGAAATTTAGTTGTCTTTTCCTGATTCTCACTATTTTTTTAAATAATCATATCGCCCCAAGCAAGGCATTTTACCTACCACTGTTTTGTAGGGGGTTACATAAGAGGAAAGTTATAAGAAAGAGTGACAGGTTATAGGGAGTGTCAGAAAGTGGGTAAGAGAAAGTTGAGAATACTGATGAGAGTGGAGTGGACGGAGATAGAAGCATGAGAGAGAGGATGCAGGTTAGTGAGATAGGAGATGACTATTGCCTTTACATTTAAATTCATGGAGATTGTATCTGTCGGGGAAGCAATTAAATGGAAAGGAATTCCACAAGCGGGAAGTGCGAGAAAAGAAGCTGGTGAAGTAGAATTTGCATTTACAATTTATTAGTTTCACAGTAAAAGGGTGGTGACGTAGTTGCTAATCTTGTGGATCGAGGAAATTCATATATAGGGGGCACCAGTGAGCTAAGTTCATCGGAACAGAAGCCGTGAAAGCATTTGTAGAAGAGACACAGAGACGCCACCTTGCGCCGGTGAGAAAGTGACTGCATCTGAGTCGCCAAGTCGGGATAGATCACATTACAGATTCTCCGTTGAATATTGTCAAGGACACCAAGGTGAATAGCTGGAGCACCAGATCAGATATAGTAGTATTCAATGCACGGTATTTAATGTATGAATTTTTTTTTCTTTTCCATCCTTTCCAAAACTTTACCATTGCTCACATGCTCGATCTATGATATCCGCAGCATTCTTCTGTAGAACCAGATTTCAGTTTCTTTAAGTTTTTCCTTCATTTTTGTGATATTTTTCAGCATTCCCTGCCATATTGAAGAACTGACATCACATCGCAATTTAGTACTCTCTTCTTTGTTTCTAGTGAAAGTTTCCTGTGTCTTAATACTTTACTCAGCTTCTAGAACGCGTCCTTCGCCATGCCAATTCGCTTTCGGATCTCTGTGTCTCACTTTCTGTCTTTAGTTAGAACACTTCCCAGATATTTACATTTTTGTACCTGCTTGATTTTAATATCACTGAAGCTAAAAAGTGTTACTGAAAGGAATAAACATCCCACGTTCTTTTTTTTCATATATCTAATTTTACGATGTTGGAAATTTTTAACCGCTTTGGTTTGCCTCGGGTTTATTTACCCAACAATTATTTACTGCGCCATTTTTCTGTTTTCTCTTCCCAAACATCCATTTAAAGTTTTGCTGTTTTATCTATATATATAAAAGGCAATCTGTGAATCTGTGTTTGACTGTTCCCTATGCACGCCTACACTCTCTAAGCTACGTCATTCAAACTTTCTAGGAACACATATCTACAGGGAAGCCAGGTCGACACATACTTTTTGAGTTTAAGTTCAGCAATTTTCCCTTTCGCATTTTTTTGCCAATGGTGCAGGTTGTTTACATTTGCTCCGCAAAACGTCTAAGATCTAAGATGGTTGCTAGATTACGTCACAGAAATCAAATCACACGTGTCAAACGCGACTAAACTATTTTTTATTAAAATAAAATGAGCCTTTATATTTAATTTTTACTCCGACGTTTTATTTCTGTAAAACATGTAAGATCTAAGTTGGTTGCTGAATTACGTCACAGAAATCAAGTCACACGTGTCAAACGCGACTAAAATATTTTTTATTAAAAAAATGAGCCTTTATATATAATTTTTATTCCGACGTTTTAAAAATTCATTTGATCAACAAAAAAATTTGAATATTTTCCCCCGTAATTTTGAAACAAAAGAAATATTAAAAAATGTAGGCGTGTATAGGGAACAGTCACACACAGACTCACAGATTGCCTTTTATATATAGATTATATTTTAAGTGTCTGCTGCGAATTTAAACGTATTTGTTTCATCCGCTGAAGAAATTAAAATGTTCTGAGTTGCACGGGCAACGCCGGGCTATGATGCTAGTTTTATATATTTCGCCCTAACCTAATCTGGCAAAACGCGACATATTGTCCAGCATTCACTCCCATATTGAAGAACTGACATCGCATAGCAATCCAGTACTCTCTTCTTTGTTTCTAGCGAATCTTCGACTAAATCCGAATTACACGGGCCCCCATTTGTAAACATTTCTTTTCTGTTTTCACACTTAAATCGCAAGTGCATATCAGCATAATCTTTTTTCTTTTGCTGAATTTAGTTTGTTTTTTCTTTTATATTCATTTCTTGATTTTTCATCTCTGTGGAAGGCAACACATACTTTTTTTTCTCTAGCATTTTCATTTTTTCCATTTCCATTTATTTTTTTTAATTACATAAATCTTCTTCTTCTTCTTCTTCTTCTTCTTCTTCTTCTCCTTCTTCTTCTTCTTCTCGGCATCTCAACTTCTCGATCGTTTCTATCAACGTTGTTTTGCCAATGTTTGCAGATGATATTGTTCCTCTCGTAATTGAATTGAGTGATGCATCGCATCAGGTGGTAACGTTTTTACTCCCACCTGCCATTTTAATCTCTATGGAGAATTGGCCCCTGGCCTCGAAAAACGTACATGACAGAGGACATTACTGGGATGGAAATCGACTTAAAGAAGATCACATTTACAGAACATATCCTCAAATAAAAAACAAATGGAAAATAAAAGGTTGTGAAATAAAGTCTGTTCATATCTATCTATCTATCTATCTATCTATCTATCTATCTATCTATCTATCTATCTCACTAAATTCTTATCTATCTATCTATCTATCTATCTATCTATCTATCTTTCTCAATTTGTATATATTTATCTATCTATCTATAGATAGATAGATATGAATCTCAATTTGTATATATTTATCTATCTATCTATAGATAGATAGATATAGATTGAGGGAGATAGATAGATAGATAGATAGATAGATAGATGATGAATTGAGTGAGATAGATAGATAGATAGATAGATAGATATGAATTGAGTGAGATAGATAGATAGATAGATAGATAGATAGATAGATAGATAGATAGATAGATAGATATGAATCGATTGAGATAGATAGATAGATAGATAGATAGATAGATAGATAGATATGAATTGAGTGAGATAGATAGATAGATAGATAGATAGATAGATAGATAGATAGATAGATAGATAGATTAGATAGATAGATAGATAGATAGATAGATAGATAGATAGATAGATAGATATGAATTGAGTGAGATAGATAGATCCTGCTCCGAAATTAGCTCACTGGTGCCCTTTCCTCTGGAATTTGCTCGTGCAACCAGACTCGCAACAGAGTCTCATCCATTTACAGTTATATCAAACAAATAGAATGAGAATTCTACTCCCTCAGCTTCTTTTCCCGCACTTGCCGCCTGTGGAACTCCCTTCCAAATACTTGCTTTCCTGACAGCTACGATCTCCAGGAATGTAAATGCAATTTCAATTCCCATCTCTTAGCCACTTAACTCTAGCCCTTTCCATATCACCCCTTGTATCTTTTTCTTTTGTTTTCCCTCTACCTTTGCAACTGTCTCACACCTGTGTCCACATCCTTCTCTTGTCCTTTCTCTATCTATGTAGCGAGGTCGTTTGATTTCAGTGTGCTTTTTCGATCGTTATTTATTATTTTTATACGCTGAGGATCGTTTTTCGGTGTGTATAAGTTGATAATTCTATTTGTAACCATTTGTACAGTGCTGTAAACTACATCCAGTTGCTAGTATAGATACTCTTCGATCGACTTTTATAACTTGTAAGAACTCTGCTACTGCTTTCAACAAAAAACATTAGAGACGAGAAATGTTCACCTGAAAACGAGGAAGCAAGAACAGTGCCTAGAAGACAAAATAGTTGAATTGAATTGAAGAGTTGACAGAAATAGGACAGGTTATTTGCGCACTCTCACGTAAAACTATTTGATCTACATTTTTCTATATATCACAAAACAAACCTGAGGGTGTTGTCAAAAATATAGAGATTACTGCACATGCGCAGTTGGTTTATAGAGAATCGTTGCTTCTTTCAATGGCTTAAAGATTTTTTTTATGTTTTATTATTTGGAGATTTTTTTATTTTTGACTTTTTTTAAAAAGTGAGTCTAAAATGGGAAGATCAAATGACATAGTAAAACTTAAAGTCTGAAAAATGAATTTCATGTGATACGGTTATCATTCATAATACATTGAAATGGAAGAAATTTCCGATAATAATAATTGTTCTTAGCCACAGAATTTGGTAAACTATCTTCTCATATATCATCAGTTCTGTTGTGAATTCCGCACAAAATAATAAACAACAAAAACAGATAGATAGATAGATAGATAGATAGATAGATAGATAGATAATGAACAGGTCAAGATAGATAGATAGATAGATAGATAGATAGATAGATAGATAGATAGATAGATAGATAAGAACATGAATCAGATCAAGATAGATAGATAGATAGATAGATAGATAGATAGATAGATAGATAGATAGATAATGAACAGGTCAAGATAGATAGATAGATAGATAGATAGATAGATAGATAGATAGATAGATAGATAGATAATGAACAGGTCAAGATCGATAGATAGATAGATAGATAGATAGATAGATAGATAGATAGATAGATAATGAACAAACCTAGATAGATAGATAGATAGATAGATAGATAGATAGATAGATAGATATAGATAGATAGATAATGAACAAACCAATATAGATAGATAGATAGATAGATAGATAGATAGATAGATAGATAGATAGATAGATAGATAATGAACAGGTCAAGATAGATAGATAGATAGATAGATAGATAGATAGATAGATAGATAGATAATGAACAGGTCAAGATCGATAGATAGATAGATAGATAGATAGATAGATAGATAGATAGATAATGAACAAACCTAGATAGATAGATAGATAGATAGATAGATAGATAGATAGATAGATAGATAAGAACAAACCAATATAGATAGATAGATAGATAGATAGATAGATAGATAGATAGATAGATAGATAGATAGATAGATAGATAGATAATGAACAAACCAAGATAGATAGATAGATAGATAGATAGATAGATAGATAGATAGATAGATAGATAATGATCAGGCCAAGATAGATAGATAGATAGATAGATAGATAGATAGATAGATAGATAGATAATGAACAAACCAAGATAGATAGATAGATAGATAGATAGATAGATAGATAGATAGATAGATAGATAATGAACAGGTCAAGATAGATAGATAGATAGATAGATAGATAGATAGATAGATAATGAACAGACCAAGATAGATAGATAGATAGATAGATAGATAGATAGATAGATAGATAGATAGATAGATAGATAGATAGATAGATAATGAACAGGTCAAGATAGATAGATAGATAGATAGATAGATAGATAGATAGATAGATAGATAGATAGATAGATAGATAGATAGATAGATAATGAACAGACCAAGATAGATAGATAGATAGATAGATAGATAGATAGATAGATAGATAGATAGATAGATAGATAGATAGTGATCAGACCAAGATAGATAGATAGATAGATAGATAGATAGATAGATAGATAGATAGATAATGAACAGGTCAAGATAGATAGATAGATAGATAGAAGATAGATAGATAGATAGATAGATAGATAGATAATGAACAGGTCAAGATAGATAGATAGATAGATAGATAGATAGATAGATAGATAGATAGATAGATAGATAGATAGATAATGAACAGGTCAAGATAGATAGATAGATAGATAGATAGATAGATAGATAGATAGATAGATAGATAGATAGATAGATAATGATCAGACCAAGATAGATAGATAGATAGATAGATAGATAGATAGATAGATAGATAGATAGATAGATAGATAGATAGATAGATAGATAATGAACAGGTCAAGATAGATAGATAGATAGATAGATAGATAGATAGATAGATAGATAGATAGATAATGAACAGGTCAAGATAGATAGATAGATAGATAGATAGATAGATAGATAGATAGATAGACAGATAGATAATGAACAGACCAAGATAGATAGATAGATACTGAACAGGTCAAGATAGATAGATAGATAGATAGATAGATAGATAGATAGATAGATAGATAGACAGACCAAGATAGATAGATAGATAGATAGATAGATAGATAGATAGATAGATAGATAGATAGATAATGATCAGACCAAGATAGATAGATAGATAGATAGATAGATAGATAGATAGATAGATAGATAGATAATGAACAGGTCAAGATAGATAGATAGATAGATAGATAGATAGATAGATAGATAGATAGATAGATAATGAACAGGTCAAGATAGATAGATAGATTATATAGATAGATAGATAGATAGATAGATAGATAGATAGATAGTGATCAGACCAAGATAGATAGATAGATAGATAGATAGATAGATAGATAGATAGATAGATAGATAATGAACAGGTCAAGATAGATAGATAGATAGATAGATAGATAGATAGATAGATAGATAGATAGATAGATAGATAATGAACAGGTCAAGATAGATAGATAGATAGATAGATAGATAGATAGATAGATAGGTAGATAATGAACAGGTCAAGATAGATAGATAGATAGATAGATAGATAGATAGATAGATAGATAGATAGATAGATAATGATCAGACCAAGATAGATAGATAGATAGATAGATAGATAGATAGATAGATAGATAGATAGATAGATAGATAATGAACAGGTCAAGATAGATAGATAGATAGATAGATAGATAGATAGATAGATAGATAGATAGATAATGAACAGGTCAAGATAGATAGATAGATAGATAGATAGATAGATAGATAGATAGATAGATAGATAGACAGATAGATAATGAACAGACCAAGATAGATAGATAGATACTGAACAGGTCAAGATAGATAGATAGATAGATAGATAGATAGATAGATAGATAATGAACAGACCAAGATAGATAGATAGATAGATAGATAGATAGATAGATAGATAGATAGATAGATAATGATCAGACCAAGATAGATAGATAGATAGATAGATAGATAGATAGATAATGAACAGGTCAAGATAGATAGATAGATAGATAGATAGATAGATAGATAGATAGATAGATAGATAGATAATGAACAGGTCAAGATAGATAGATAGATAGATAGATAGATAGATAGATAGATAGATAGATAGATAGATAGATAATGAACAGGTCAAGATAGATAGATAGATAGATAGATAGATAGATAGATAGATAGATAATGAACAGGTCAAGATAGATAGATAGATAGATAGATAGATAGATAGATAGATAGATAGATAGATAGATAATGAACAGGTCAAGATAGATAGATAGATAGATAGATAGATAGATAGATAGATAGATAGATAGATAATGAACAGGTCAAGATAGATAGATAGATAGTTAGATAGATAGATAGATAGATAGATAGATAGATAGATAGATAGATAGATAGATAGACAGATGTTGTGGATTCCGGGTGAGCAGCCGCACAAAATAATAAACAACAAAACAGATATGGAGATAGAAATGTAGTTTATATTGAACGTAATATACAAACTTGAACGCAGGTTAGTAAATCCAGCAATGATATTAGTAAGAAATAAATATATACAAGTCTTGAAGTGAAGTCGTTCGAAATAGTATATCCCTGTATATTATTCTAGCTGAGTGCAGCTCAGAGCTAGTCTGACTTCTGATGCGGTAGTCTCTGGGTAACTTCGCTATCTCTCGGTAATTGACGTATCATTTCCGGCACTCTCCTATAACTGGCACGGATCTCTACGATTGCTTACTCTCTCTATCTCTCTCTCTCTCTCTCTCTCTCTCTCTCTCTCAGTCGAGTCCATTATCACATACAAAGGGGAGATTCCACATGTTCACAGAGTGTGTATATGAGAAACTTACAGTTAGTAAATAAAGTCTCCGTTAAATTACTTTTTAGATGCTAATATCATATTATATAAGCAATATTTTACACATAATTTCTGAATTCGTGATTACGGAGAGCTTTTATCGCTTAATATATTACCTTGACCGACAAAAAATATTATTGACAAATATATCCTGGCCATACATGATGGTGGCGTGCTGCATCATCAAAGGCATAAACACAGACGATAGTTGACAAAGATATGAGTGACAAAAATACCCTGCCGTGTATGGTGGCTGCGGGGTGCAAAATCAAAGGCAGAAAACTTAGGCGGCAATCAGTTTGAAAGACGATAACCGGCGAAAATGATTGAGTGTTGTATTTAGCATTAAATGACGTCAATTAAGCGACAACCCGAAAAAAAACTAAAATGCGTAGAAATGTTGGGGTTATATAAGTCTGGGGTTTCTGACCGAAGAGATAGAAGAAAACACACATACACACACACACACACACACACACAGAGAGAGAGAGAGAGAGAGAGAGCGAGAGAGAGAGAGCGAGAGAGATCTCCACTGGCTAAAGAAGCAAAGACTGGTTAACGACCCTGTTATAATGAAACACACCTATTCCTCAGATAATGGACTCTCCCTTTGTTATGGTGAAACACACCTATTCCTCAGATAATGGACTCTCCCTTTGTTATGGTGAAACACACCTATTCCTCAGATAATGGACTCTCCCTCCTATATTAAAAAGAGTTAACAGGAAGTTAACGGAAGAAGTTCTTGGGAAGTTCTTGGGAGTTCTTTAGATTTCTATTGGAGTTCATTAGAACTACTAGGCAGTTGATATTAGTCGGCAGTTAGCCGAAAACTACGAAGTCAGCTTTCAGTGGATGATTACCAAGTTCCTAACATTTTGGGTATGTTAATCGATTAGCAGCCGACATAACACGATTATAACCTTCAGTGCAAAAACTACTCCACAACAGATCCCCCCGGCGGCTCTCTCGTATGTGCGTGATGTCTCTCCGGCTACCCTCCTACTTCATAACCGTCACCGACGAAGAATAAAAATATAAGATAATATTTTTACATATACGGTTCCTCGTTGGTTGTCAAGCCGATTGTTGTTTTTCAGGTTGTATAATATAAACGTTTTCAACTGATGCGTCTGGCTGTGTCGTTAAGCTGATACAAGATAAGAAACCAACAAACAGAGTTCAGATTAGTGGTGATATGATTATGTTCATTGATACAATAAGAAAAGGCACCATTCTATCTTTCTCGTCCCATTTATTGTGTAAAGTAGCTGACCGGACTCTCTAAAGTTGGTTGGTAATCCTCTCGAAGAAAAGAACAACCGGAATTCGAACCCATTCACTACCCGGTAAGACCTACTCACAGCAGGCTACTTCACAATGAGTCCGCATTGATAAATTACACATTCAATGCTTTCCTCAGTTTGTCTTTGTCATCAGAGAAAAAAGGTAATTTTTAATTAGATTTAAAATAATTTAATCTATCTAATTACAATTACACAGTAAAATTTCTCTCTCCGTCCGAGTATCTAAAACCTCTTAACACAGACCAAACTTGCTCTACGGAGACATGCCTTTGTAGAATAAGGATAATCGCGAGATTATAAGTCTGGTGCTTGGGCATTCAGCATTGGAATCTGTGTCTGGATGAGGCTGGAATAGTTAAAAATTAAAATTTTCAAATTACTATTTCTTCTAAAGTAACCGAAAACATAGTAGCTTTAACTTTTAACTTTTATTGAGTTTTATAAAGGTTTTGTTGATTTTAAAAAAATGTTTTAAATTCAGTCTAAAATATTTTCAAAACCTTGTTAATTAAAGAAATCAATTCTGCTTTTTAAAAAGCCATGTAATTAGAGTTAAAGTGAGAGATTTCGGACGTAAGGTTTTGAAGTTCCGAAGGGTTTATTATTTTAGGACCCAAGTCAGACTTTCGGTTTAAATTGAACTTTTAGTCTAAATGAGTCGTTTGGCCAGAATTGGGATTTTAGCGCAAATTAATGTGAAATTAAAGTTTTGAAGTTCAATGGAATAAATTAAGGATTTCGAAGCTCTTTCTTAAAAATTATCATTTCTGCTTTTCTTTAGCTGAACCAGATGTTTCTTTGAGCCTGAAGGCTCAATTAGCCCTCCGCTGGAGATAAAGTATAAGTCCGCACGAAGTAGTAGATAAATATATTATGGCATTTTCTGTCAGGTTTAACATAAAATACTTCCAGTATTCCATCAGAAGAGTCGATTTTACATAGAAGGCCATTTCACCCATTATTATGCAATGGACTCTTCTGATCGTATAGAAAAAGTTACACACGCCCATACACACGTATTTGTCTATATATATGGATTCACATTATTTTTTATTCATCGGTATGTTATTTATATTGCAAATCATGCAAACTCTGTTGAGTCAAATAATTGCAATCTTTGATAAAACATTTCCAGAATCATATAAACAGCAGAAAAAAGCAGCAAGACACAAAAGAAGAAAAAAGGAGGGAAATTATGTTTTATATTTATTTATTTAATTTAATTTATTTATTTATTTTTTGAAAAAGAACAGATTCGCTGAAATTAATTTCAAATAATCAATCGAGGATTATAGAAGCAATAACAAACAACTAAATGAAAAGAATATGAAAAAAATTGATCGTTTGATTAGTTGACTGAAATGATTGAAAGATTGATTACATTGACTAGGTGTCTCGACAGCTGCAGTCATTCAAATCGCAAAATTATTTAAATTTTCCGTATTTTTATTAAAGATTATGTTCCTGCGCAGATAGTATTGTTCATTAATTTTTGTTTAGATTTTGTATCAGCTGCCCTAGAGCATTATATCAATTGTGATATGGAGCCTTGATTCGAAATCGTATCTCGAGTAGAAATTCCTTCATTGCTGATATGCGAGCATTAATAACGACAATCATAATTATTATTATCGAAATTCAAAGGATCTTAAAGTTGAAATTGCAAAAATGTAGCACGTAAGGACATATATAATTCCTGTTGTAGATGGAACCCTCGGATTTATTGAAAAAGGTTCCGACAGACTGATTGAAAGGATACCTGGTACAGCTACCACAATACAAAGAGCTTTCTGTAAAATGGGAATCATTTTAGTTGCAAAAGTTATCAGTGGAAAATATAAAACCATTGCTGTTTTTAAGTCTCTTATTTGGATGTGCGTTGTGGTGCAGTGGATATCGACTCGGAACGGGAAATCGGGGAGCCGAGTTCAAATTTCAGTTGAATTCATTGCATTCACTTACGCGCAAATACCCTTGGGAAAGGTATTAATCCGTCTCTTCCTTCCAGTTATGGGTTAAATAACAGGACAGATTGGGTTCTATAGCCTTAGCTGGCAACCAGTCTACCGCAGAAAGCAATGGCAACCTACTGCGGGATAATCTTCTGCCCAGTCAGTCATGTCTCTTTCGAGACATGATCGTCCAAGCGTGTTTCACGTATGGCACTTAACTAACTGACTGATTGGGAGAGCCACCAGGGAGAGGGAAACATGGAAAGCCATGATCGCCTTCGTCCTGAAGGGACAGGGCACATAAAAGAAGATTTGGAGCCAGAAAGAAACATGTATACGGCGGAAATACAAGGAAATAATAATAATAATAATAATAATAATAATAATAATAATAATTTATTACTAAGTTTTGTGATAAACGCCAAGAAACAAAAGACCGTCTAATCTCAGGATGTTCTGTACTTGCCCCAAATGAATATAAAAATCGTCACGATAGAGTGGGGTAATATTTACAAAGGACAATGTGCAAACACTATGGAAAATCTGTGAACAAACACTGGTATGAACATCACCCAGCACCAGTTACAGAAACAGAAGATGTTACCATTCTATGGGATTACACCATCTACACAGACAGAAAAATTGAAGCAAATAGGCCGGAGATTATTGTTAAAAACCAGAAAGAAATAACTTGTTTATTAATTGATATGGCTTGTCCAGTGGATTGTAGCATAGCAACCAAGGAATTCGAAAAACTGTCAAAATATAAAGACCTGGAAATTGAAAAAGAAAAAAATGTGGAAATTGAAAACAAGTATCGTGCCAGTGATAGTAGGTGCACTTGGAATGATAAAAAATGGAACAAAACAACATATCCCTGGAAACTCCAGCTTAAGAGATATACAAAAAATTGTTTTATTAAGTACAGCCCATACACTAAGGAAAACTTTGTCTATGTAACGCTAAAAATGACGGGGAAGATAGAAAAAACATGAAATGGAGCCATAACAACACGCCACGACCTGCCTTAGGTCTTCCCGCAGAGTTGGTTGGTAGTGCGACCATAACAGAAATCGAAATATGATGAAAAGTGACATAATAATAATAATAATAATTGCCTTGTTAAGTACATCCCACATACTAAGGAGAACTTTGTCTATGTAACGTTAGGGATGTTACGGGAGATATAAAAAACATGAAATGGAGCCATAACAACACACCACGACCTGCCTTAGGTCTCCTCGCAGATTTGGTAGGTAGTGTGACCATAGCAGAAATAAATTACTACTGAAAAATGACAACATAATAATAATAATGGTGGGTGCTTTACGCTGAAACACTAACCATCAATTAAATCTGCACAGCTACTAGCCATGGGTATATCATATTCGATTTTGAAAATATAAAAAAAAAATATATATATATATATAAATTTTCATTTGAAATATTTTACATGTAGGCACTTCAAAATTTTATCTTGAGTTAACATTTATAAGAAATGAAGAACCTATAATTTAGGTAATGAAATCAGGTACTGAAAACTTAATTAAATTGTAATTAAAATGGTGTCATTTGCACTGGGGAGTGTTCTCGGGTTAAGAAAGTAGTTATTTCTGTTGTTGTTGTTGTTGTTGTTGTTGACACTTTTAAGCTGTGACAAACAAAATTAAAAAAAAGGCAAAGTAAAACTCTGACGGTGATTTGAACATGGATATTTTAAAAACATTGCTTTTGAAATCCAGAACTCTGGGAAAACCGTTGTCGATAGATAAAGATGAAGAAATGATAAGGCTCGTGTTTATTTATGAGCCATTTGATTAATTCCGGTGTGACACGATAACTAGACATATATGTATTTTATTATAATAGATTAAAATAGAAAATAGATTAGAATAGAAAATAGTTTAAAAACATATTTAACAAAAGTGAAAAAGAAGAGGAAAAAATAAATAAATAAACGCTTTTTCTTTTATGAGGAAAATTGTGGAAGAGACAACGGTATCCGATTACTGTTTTAAATCCTACCACTCTTCCGGTAAATATTTGACTCAGTGATAAAGTTCAGCAGGTAGGTTTTCGAGTGACCCGGTCAAAGGATGTCCTTTACTGTATCTTGACCACACATTAAGAATTTTCCGGCGGAAGCTTTATTAAGATTAAAAAAAAGATAACTGAAATTTCAGACTTACAGTCGCCAATGTTTGTCACCGGTGGTCTAAAGCATTTCCGGATTTCCGGATTCATTTAAATAAATAGAAGTCAGTTAAGTGAGAGAGTCAGTTAAGTTCAGTTGAGTCCGCCGGGCGTGTGAGTGAAGTAGAATCTCCGTTCGTCTTGTTTCGTTCGGTTCGGATTTGTTGATCTCCATTAATTAGAGTTAGAGCTGTGTGTCACATTCGCCTGCCCCAACCGAAAAGGCTAACTCTAAACGAATAAAGCATCCTTTCAACTCATCCAAGTTGTGGAAGTTCGTTCCTTATAGTCAATCTTCTACCCCTAGCTGTTCGTCCGACATTTTCAACAAACTCCCGGCAAACATCACAGCGTGGAGAACGACCGCCGGAGGAAATTGTTCGGACGGACCGTTGGGGTGTTACACCGGCGTAATATCTCCTTGCGAATAATAAGGCTAATGTCAAAATGACATGTTCTTGACCGTGTAAAGGACATTTTAAGAGTGAAACACAGTCTATATGAATAGTAGTCCAGACAAAATTTTATAAGTATAAACAATAAGTTTTTATGCTAAAATATAGTGTGCGATAAGTAAATTTACGTAATTTCATATTTTTTCACGGATTATTTTATTATTTTATTTTTCGACTGCAGAATATCCAAAGGCTAGTTGGGCACAGTCTTTAAAAAAAAGAGCACCCTGACGCAATACACTCTGCCAGAGATTTGGAAACAGCAGTATGCTTGGTATTCGTGCTGGATGCTTTATACAATCATTTCAGAATTTTTGGGTGTCAAACTGAAGACAGTGTAAATTTGAGTTTTGATTTGAGTTTTGTTTAACGGCATATCAACACCTCTGTGGGTTATTTCATGCCGAAAAATGAGAGTTTAAAGACATTTTTTAATGTTCGGTTATAGTAAGAAAGTTGATTTAGTCAGATTTTGACGAAAAAAGTTTTTTTTATTTTATTTTAGAAAACTGAAGATGTCTTCTAGTTTCGTATTAAAAACTGTATTGCTGGTAATTTTTTTCTTAAGAAAAAAAAGTTGTTGGTAATGTTTTTCATCAAAAAGTGTATATTTTTCTATAAAAGTATTTTATATATATATTATATTTCTATAAAAGTATTTTTATACTTTCATAGTGTTTTGACCCCAGTTTGGGGTTAGCTATTTACCCATAGCTGGGACCCTAACAGGTGCTTCAACTCTGGGTCAGAGTGGACCTGGGAACAACAGCAATTAAGAGGTGGTCCCATGCTCCTCACAACCTCTCAATCAGATGCCTTGCTGCTGGATGCAGTTTACCTTCATACCCAGGACCGACAGTGTAAAGGATTCACAAAGAGGTGGATAAGTCTAATGGTGATTACGAAAGTTAGGCAGCTCGGAAAATTCACTCGCATTTGTTGATGAGGACCTCAGACTCAACTTGAAGTCCTACATCAAGTGTCTTGAGTATATAGTGCTGCCCTGGCACAAAAAGTGGCTGCTAGAAGTCCGTATGTCTGGCAAGAAGACTCTGCAACAAGGCACACAAGAAGGGAAACCCATTCATGGCTCATGGCTCTCAGACATTTTCTGCGACAACCTCACCCCTAACATCAGGTCACCCAACACCCCAGACTGCAATCCCCTTGAGGCGCAGTTGTGCAAAAGGCCAACAAAATTCTTTTTAACACCAAAGATGAACTGAAGGCAAGAATACAATAACATAGATGTGCGTTGTGGTACAGTGGGTATCGGCTCGAAACGAAAATCGGGGAAGCGCATTCGAATACTAGTTGAATTCCTCGCATTTACTTACGCGCAAATACCCTTGGGAAGGTATTAATAGGTTTTCTCCGTCCAGTTATGGGTTAAATAACAGGACATATTGGGTTCTATAGCCTTGGCTGGCAACCAGTCTACCGCAAAAAGCAATGGCAACCTACTGCGGGATAATCTTCGGCCCATTCAGTCATGTCTCTTTCGAGACATGATCGCCCAAAGCGTGTATCACGTATGGCCCTTAACTGACTGACAATATAATAGTTGGAAACATGATTAAGGCTTCCACTGGGCATAAAGTGAGGAATCAGTTTTATATTGTTATAAAATAATAAACAGATATTCCACTAATTACTACTTAATATTATAATACATCTCTTCCCCCTCTAGATATGAGTCAAATAATAGCACAAATTGGGTTCTATAGCCTTGGCTAACAACCAGTCTACCGAAAGAAAGCAATGGCAACCTACTGCGGGATAATCTTCTGCTTAGTCAGTCAAGTCTATTTCGAGACATGATCGCCCAAAGCGTGTATCACGTATGGCACTTAACTGACTAAATGTAGAAAAATTGGATCTATGAAGTCTTTGGTGAATAAGTTGATAAACTGTAAATTAAAGCAAAAGCTGTGCTTTTAATCACTGCTGCACTGCCAATGGTTTTTAAAAATATTTGAAGAGAGAATCGAGTATAGAAGAGAAGAGAAAACAGAAGAAGAATTAACACATGGTGGATGAAGTGAAAAATGATGGCAATTTTATTGACCTTTTACCTGGTCGCTTAGTTTAAAGAGAAAATAAATACAAATAATTCACTAAAGAAAAATGAAACGAAAATAAATAAATTAAAAGAACCTGTCATGAACGTCAAAGATGGCGGCAGCAAACCAAATGAAGCTTCAAGTTGAGAAATTAAAATTAAAATCGAAATTAAATATGAAAATCAGAACTGAGTCAATAATAAACAACTGTGAATAAAGACTTGACAAAGAACAAATACAACAGGACTGCCTTATGAGTGAAATAGTTGCGTATTTCCCATTAGTGTTCAAAGTTTGATCTGTGGGGTTACAGAACACCCGGATTAAAAGGAAGAATTTAATTCGGGATAACCTGATTTCAAATTTCAAAAAAAGACAACGCAATAAGAAATATTTGTATAAAATTAGAAAATAGTATATTTAACAACATATATACAAAATAAAAAATTTGTCTATTTCTTTTCTATATTTTATTTGATAGAAAAATGTCTTTTAGATTTAAGCGAATGTTGGTTGAACAAAAAAAATCTGTTTTGCTGTTTGTAATTCAAAAGTGTAGTAGAACAATGTTTGTTTCTTTATTTTTTATGCATTTTCCGCTAAAGAAAAGGGTTTATCAATTTAAGGTGAAAAAGAGTGTGAGTGAGAAATAAATAAGTGAGAGAGAGATAGAGGGAAAAGGGTCAAATAGAGATAGTAGTAAGTAGTAAAATGTGTGTGTGTAAAACGATTAATCAGTCCACCTAACTAATAAAGTCTGTGTTCCTTCTGCTTTCTGGCTGGCGAGAGATGTGAAAAGTTTTATGGGCAGTTGAAGATATCTTGTTGTTGTTTTCCTTTTCTTCTTCTTCACTTTTGTATTGGTTGAGTCGGCAACGGACCTGTCTGTCGGTTCTCTGGCCTCTCCGGTCTCTGCGCCTTTTCGACTCCTGACTGGTCACGGACGTAGTTAAGCAGTAGATTTCAGTCATGTGACCGGCTCCCAAGAGACGCCTTCTTCTTTAAGATTTGTATCCTATGAATCCCAGGAAAAGAAAAACAGAATTTCAATACTGAGTGCCAAATTATCAAACTTATCCAACTTTTAAAATAAATCTTTCAAGTCTATATAACGCGTTTTACCAGATTAGGCTACTGTGAAATATATAAAATAAAACATCAAAACTTTAAATTGATGTTTAGGAAGAGAAAACAGAAAAATGGTGCAAGACATAATTGTTGGATAAACAAACCTGAGGCAAACCAAAGCGGTTAAAAATTTCCAACATCGTTAAATCAGATATATGAACAAAAAGAACGTGGGATGTTTATTCCTTTCAGTAAGACTTTTTAGCTTCAGTGATATTTCAACGTTTGAATTTTTATCTGTAATTCTTTCTATGTTCATGCCAATCCCTCTAAACATGAAAATCAAAAGACAAGTAGTCGGGGAGGCGACTACTGAATAGCTCTCTTCTTTCCCTCTTCGTCTTTCTATTTCTTGTTCACTGATCAACAGCCTGAAGGGTAATAAATGCTCGTCCTTGTGCTAAGGGAAAGGTTGTTGCCATTAAATACCGAAGCCCCTACCCAAATAGATTAGCAAATTAAAATTAAAAGAAACCCCAAAAAATATTTAACTCTAAAAGATAAAACAATTATTCCTTCAGATTCTAGCAATAAATAACATCATCTATTTTAAAAAGAAACTTAGTCGATGAAACGTTAGACAATCCTTTTGCCAGTTATATATATATATATATATATATATATATATATATATATATATTGTAAGAAATTGACAGAAAACGTAGATTTTAAACCCACTGTTCAAGCATTTACTTTTATAAAGAGTGTTCGATACAGAATAAAGCTTTATATTATAATAGTTGCTATAATGGCATAGTATCACGACACAGAAATCTTCATGTTTCGGAGCTGAACTGCTCATCTTCAGGTGATATGAGAACAAACTCGGAGGGAAAATAAGGGGAAGCAAAAAAAAGAAACAAACGAAGTACATGAACAAAAAATCAAGCACTGGCAAGAAAGAAAAAAAAACCAAGACGAAAACCCTAACACTAAAGTGCTCAATACCAAATTATAGCAAACTAAGACAGTCTAAACTGTCTCTCTTTCTCTCTCTCTCTCTCTCTATATATATATATATATATATATGTATATATATATATATGTGTGTGTGTGTGTGTGTGTGTGTGTGTGTGTGGTGTTGGGTTGTGATAATTTTAGCTCAAAGATTGTTGTTTTTTCAGTAGTTTTCCTGATAAAGGGTATTTTGGCAAGCAGGGATTTTTTATATCGTAAAATGCTCCATATTGCTATGGAGATGGGAGTATTGATAGGATTAATGCAAAGAATTTGTCACTTTAACTGAACAGGTTCATGTCGACTTCGAAATTTCGACATAACGCCGATATGATACTTTCATTCATCGGGGCACCTCATGAACTTGTTCAGTTCAAGTGACAAATTCTTTGCATTACTTATGTAGTAGTATCCTTGGTTAATTCCACAGGGAATTGTAATCCGATGAGAACTCAATATTAGAATTTAAAAGAGTATTATAATGAATTGGAAGTTACACTTCAAAGTTTGATTCGAAAACAAAAAAGACAAAACAAATCCAGTTAAAGACTTTAATTCTTTTGTATTTTTATTAGTTAATTATCATTATTTTTATAAACTCAATGGTTATTGTTATCATGCTTATTATTATTATTATGACATTTTTCATCATATTTCGATTTCTGCTATGGTCGCACTACCAACCAAATCTGCGGGAAGACCTAAGGCAGGTCGTGGCTTGTTGTTATGGCTCCATTTCATGTTTTTTCTATTTTCCCCATCATCCCTAGCGTTACATAGACAAAGTTTTCCTTAGTGTGTGGGCTGTACTTAATAAGACAATTTTTGTATATCTCCCAAGCTGGAGTTTATTATTATTATTATTATTATTATTATTATTATTATTATTATTATTTATGTGTCAGTTTTCATCATATTTTGATTTCCGTTTTGGTCTCACTACCAACCAAGTCTGCGGGGAGACCTAAGGCAGGTAGTGGCGTGTTGTTATGGTTCTATTTCATGTTTTTCTATCTTCCCTATCATCCCCAGCATTACATAGATAAAGTTTTCCTTAGTGTGTGGGCTGTACTTAATAAGACAATTTTTTGTATATCTCTTAAGCTGGGGTTTCCAGGGATTCTTTCAATGTGTTGTTTTGTTCCATTTTTTATCATTCCAAGTGCACCTACTATCACTGGCACAACTCTTGTTTTCAATTTCCACATTTTTTCTATTTCAATTTCCAGGTCTTTATATTTTGACAGTTTTTCAAATTCCTTGATTGCTATGTTACAATCCGCTGGACAAGCCATATCAATTAATAGACAAGTTTTCTCCTTCTGGTTTTTAACAATAATGTCTGGCCTGTTTGCTTCAATTTTTCTGTCTGTGTAGATAGTGTAATCCCATAGAATGGTTACATCTTCTATTTCTGTAACCGGTGCTGGGTGATGTTCATACCAGTGTTTGTTTACAGCTTTTCCATAATGTTTGCACATTGCCCAATGTAAATATTGTCCAACTCTATAGTAGCGATTTTTATGTTCATTTGGGGCAAGCACAGAACAGCCTGAGATTAGGTGGTCTATTGTTTCTTGGTGTTTATCACAAAACCTGCATTTTGGATCCATATTATTATGCATAATATTTGCCTGAAAGTTTCTCGTGAAAAGACTTTGGTCTTGTGCTGCAAGAATAAAGCCTTCAGTTTCAGACTTTAATCCAGATGCACGTAACCATCGATGAGTATTAACTTTGTCAACATTGGATTTATTGGCACGAACTGGATATTGGCCATGCAGAGGTTTGTCTTGCCAGCGCTGTTTCATCTGTTCAAGAGCTTTATCTTTGGCTTTCATTTTCATATTTTTTGCCGCAATAGTTGGTTCTTGGCTTCTGTTTTGCTTTTCTACAGAATCTACTAACTGTAAATCTTGTTTGTATTTACTGCCTTCTTTTATTATTGAATATTTTTTCTTTCTTTCTTCATGTTGCCTTACTAATTGTATCATCCAATCCTTTGTTGTTTCTATGTATGTTAGTAAGCCAATAGTTTTTGTCTTGTATGACAATTCCAGCTGAATAAGACCTCTTCCACCTTCTTTACGGGGTATGTATAGACGGTCTACATCAGCCTTTGGATGATGCATCTTATGCTTAGAAAGAAGCTTTCTTGTTTTAGCATCCATTCGCCTGATGTCGTTTAGAGTCCAGTTTAAGATGTTAAAGCTATATTGGACAACTGGGATTGCAAGGCTATTAATGGCCATAACTCTGTTCTGTGAATTTAATTCAGTTTTTAATATCATTCGTAGCCTTCTATAGTACTCTTTACGCACTATTTCTTTCATTTTTTTATGGTGAATGTTTTCGCTCTCATTTACACCTAGGTATTTATAAGCTTCTTCTGGTTTCAATTCTTTTATTGTTACAGCAGGGTATAGGCTAATTGAGGATGTCTCTTGTATTGATCCACGTAAAACTGTAGCTTTAGCACATTTATTCAAATTAAATTTCATTCCAATGTCTTCGCTGAAGCATTTTACAGTTTGCAGAAGACCTTCCAGCTCATTATCATTCTTAGCATATAACTTCAAGTCATCCATTTAAAATAGATGGCTTATTTTCTTTTGTCCTATTTTATAACCACCTTCTGTCTTATTAAGTTCACTGGTTAGTGCTATTAATGATATGCAGAATAGTAAGGGAGATAAAGAATCACCTTGAAATATACCTCTTTTGATGTTTATTTCATCAGACTTATAGGTTCCATTTATATGATTGAGGTAAAGGGTTGTTTTCCATATAGACATGCACTGTTTGATGAAATTGATGATGATGGGCGATATCTTGTATATATTTAAAGTCTTTAAAATCCAGTAATGTGGCACACTATCGAATGCCTTTCGATAATCTATCCAGGCAGTACTAAGATTTTTCTTTGTACTGTAGCAGTTTTCCAGGATCATTTTGTTAATTAGCAATTGGTCTTTACAACCATAACAGCCACGTTTGCACCCTTTTTGTTCAAGCGGTATCATGCCATTTCTTTCTAAGAATAAATATGTCTGTTTTGTTAAAATAGATGTTAATAGTTTATATGTTGTCGGAAGACATGTAATTGGTCTGTAGTTTTTCGGGTTGTTTGTGTCACCATTCTTGGGTAGAAGAAATGTAATTCCTTTGGTCATCCATGCAGGAATTTTAGTGGGATCGTCGACCATTTCTTGAAGTTCTTTGGCTAGTTTTTTATGTGCTGCATTTAAATAATATAGCCAAAAGTTAGGAATTTTATCTATCCCTGGGAATTTCCAATTGTGTGCTTTTTTTAGTGCAAATTTAACATCACCTTCTGTAATTCCAGACCATGTCTGTTCGGGTTTATTTTTCATTCGTTCTATCTCTTGCGTAATCCAATGTACTTCCTTGCTAAGTTCTTTAGGGCAAGCCCATATCTTTTCCCAGAACTGTGTGACTTCTTCCATTCTGGGGGGTACTGTCACTTCAATTCTTTTTTTACCTATTTCCCTGTAAAATCTCTTTGTATCAGTCTGAAAAATCTTGTTTTGTCTGTAAAATCTTGCTCTTTTTTCATAGCGTCTTATTCTTTGAGCCTTCAGTTGGATTTTTTGCTTTATTTTTTTTTATTTGATAAGACTTCATTTACATTCCTGATGTTATATTTTCTTTCGGCTCTTCTGCTTTTCCTAGTTCTTACATTTATTCCTCTACTCAGTTCATCCAGTACTGATATTTCGCTTCTAAGTTGTTCGATTTCTTTTTCTATTTTTCTTTTCCAAGGTGGATCTTCACGCCTGCGAGACTGCCTTGTTTTTATTTTGCCTTGTTTTTATTTTGATATTCAATTTTTTTGTTGCTGCTGTTGCTGATGCATATATTACTTCGTTAAGATTTGTATGAGGGTCTTCATCCAGTATTGATTTCAGTGCTGCATTGTAGAGTTTAATAGTTCGGAGGTTATGTTTTGTTGGTTGTAATTTTGGGAGCTGTTCACGTTCCTCCATTGTAATATTTTGTATTTGACTTAGATAGTTTTTTATTTCTATCTTGGCTTCCTGTATATTGTTCTTATTTTCCGTCAAATAATTATCTTCGATGTGTTCTGAACTCGTTTTATTTTTGTCTTTTAACTGACTCAGATCACACCTTTCCAGCACTTTTAAACTTACAGCATTATCTTCGCAGTGATTTGCGTGTTTCACGGTTTCTACATTATGACCTGTGGCTTGTTTGATGTTATTACTTTTTATTTCTGATTCCGGTTCCTTTTCATATTTTGTTGATTCGTCTCTTCTTGTTACAATTCTTTTAATTTCATTAATTTCAGCCTCTGTCAGTCGGTTATTACGAATAATGTACCTACGTACATTGGCTAATTTATTTTCGTCAATATACTTTCTATTTGCTTGACCAACTTTTTCACGCCAAATGTCATATGTTTGGCGAGTCATGTTTTTTTGAGGTTTGAGTAACGCTTCATGAAATGCAGTCATAACGACTTTGTACTCCTCACGAGACCATTTTATTTTTTCTTTCTTTAAATATACGGTTGTAGATCTAGCTGGTGAATTTTTAGGACCATCATTAGGATTATCCTGGTTGTGGGGACCTGAAGATTCATTCTTTGTGTAGGAGTTTGTTCCTATGGCAGATTTTTTGACCTCAGGTAGGTTCCCTCCTGAAGGACGGGCTCCCTGTTTATCCACTGGAAGAGCGATACTGGACTTTTTATTTCTATTTGTATTTTTCATGTTTTTCCCACGAGTGACGCACGGGTTCAAAAGTCCACCCAAAGTTGCCCGGCACGTTGGGTAACGGTCTTTTACAAACAGGGTCCCGAAGCCTGTAGGGGATCGTTTGTGACCTCATAACGCAGTAGCCATTCACTCCTCGGCACGATTAACACCTTGAGTTGCGGGTTGTTGTTCGGAGTTTTCCTTCTCCTAAATGGGCTGCCAAGCAACATCTGACATAGACACGATTGGAATTCAAGGAGAAAGACGCTGGTTAAAAAAAAAAAAAAAAAACCTTTGGCGTAGCAACGGCTCAACGAAACAAAACATCAATACTAGAGTATTTTGTTAAAAAAAAAAAAAATATTTATTTGTTTACGATAGATCGAAACATTTATTATTATTATGTCATTTTTCATCATATTTCGATTTCTGCTTTGGTCTCACTACCAACCAAGTCTGCGGGGAGACCTAAGGCAGGTAGTGGCATGTTGTTATGGCTCCATTTCATGTTTTTCTATCTTCCCTATTATCTCCAGCATTACATAGATAAAGTTTTCCTTAGTGTGTGGGCTGTACTTAATAAGACAATTTTTTGTATATCTCTTAAGCTGGGGTTTCCAGGGATTCTTTCAATGTGTTGTTTTGTTCCATTTTTTATCATTCCAAGTGCACCTACTATCACTGGCACAACTCTTGTTTTCAATTTCCACATTTTTCCTATTTCAATTTCCAGGTCTTTATATTTTGACAGTTTTTCAAATTCCTTGATTGCTATGTTACAATCCGCTGGACAAGCCATATCAATTAATAGACAAGTTTTCTCCTTCTGGTTTTTAACAATAATGTCTGGCCTGTTTGCTTCAATTTTTCTGTCTGTGTAGATAGTGTAATCCCATAGAATGGTTACATCTTCTATTTCTGTAACCGGTGCTGGGTGATGTTCATACCAGTGTTTGCCTACAGCTTTTCCATAATGTTTGCATATTGCCCAATGTAAATATTGCCCAACTCTATCGTGGCGATTTTTATATTCATTTGGGGCAAGCACAGAACAGCCTTATTATTATTATTATTATTATTCAGTTTTATGAAATAGTATTATTTGTATCGTTAAAAATAATAATTAGCACTTATCACCGGTTGTATTTTTTTGTAACATCCCTACCAAAAACAATAAAAGTATTATTGTCACAACCAAAACGATAGAAAATTAATATGTACAAAATGAAGATATTATTATTACCGTTAGAATTAATAGAAAAACCTGACAATTCAATTCTTCTAGTAAAAATACGGTCTCTAAATTTACTGTCATGTATTTGAGAATGCCAAACTAAAAGTTCAAGCCAAGGTCATCTTATCGCTTGGGATAAAAATACAAACTCCAGTAATAACTAACACCCTCGCCCCGTTTATTTATTTATTTTTGTCCTCCCATGATTCCTTTTGTCTGGATAAATCTAACCCATTCATTGGTGTGAGGAATTTGGTCTGAAGAGCGGTCTGTAAGAGTTCCGCGAAATAAGCTATTACCGATGGATTTATAAAAACATCCAACTTATTTTCATTGATATATATATAGTCATCCGCAGACAGATCTGTTTCGCTGTATCACAGCTCATCAGTAGCGTTAGACTCCGATTGTTTTTAACCCAGGATTGAAACCATTAATATTGGTTGATATATGTAATGAATTATTTTGAACATTATTTTTACCGATACTCGTATTTAAGTAGATATTCTGTTTTTAATTAAACACTATTTTATATTTATATCTACCGGCCTGATTATTTTACGATAAATTTTTATTACGAAAATGTGTGCTATCCAGCAGGATTCGAACCTGCGACCCCTATTTACATAGGGGAAGCTACCATTTGATCTGGTACTGTCTTAACCACTCGACCATGAATAGCCTCTTGATCAGACGAGGTTTTTATCATGCCTATATAACACAATTTTCGATCTATCGTAACCAAACCATATCTGCTCTGAAATGTATCGTAATGTCAACAAATGTAAACATGTTACGGAAATTAACGAATTTTAACGAAACTTGGTTATAAGCAACCGACAATTTGTAATGAATTATTTTGAACATTATTTTTACCGATTCTCGTATTTAAGTAGATATTCTGTTTTTAATTAAAAATTAATGTTCAAAATAATTCATTACAAATTGTCGGTTTCTTATAACCAAGTTTCGTTAAAATTCGTTAATTTCCGTAACATGTTTATATATATATATATATATATATATATATATATATATATATAAAACAAACAATATTAATGGTTTTGTAATGTTCAAATGTCATATAAAGGTTTTTTTAAACACTTCCATACATTCCGAAAGACTTAAATTTCATTTCGTATGACTACTGAAGTATGGATATTTAGATATTAAAAAACCTTGTATTACGCGCAACTGCAAACAATATATTTGTATTATTAAAACACCGGCCGCATATTTATTGCCTAATGTTTTTTTCTTTATACATATACCGTATATAAGTCGATTTCTTGCAAAGGTCGATGATTTTGAACCATAGAATCTAATTTTGACCAAGAAATCTATTTGTAATATATATGACGTGAGGGTGAGAAAAAATAAATTTTTAATAAAAATTTCCGTATGTATTTTCGACGTGTTTTTTAGGTTGCCAGTTATTTATTGGCGATTATTTTGTTCGTTTGAATGTGAATTTTTATCTTCTATTCAGTTTAAGTTTCTTATCGATTGTCTCATTTTACGTCCGTATACATTTTTATATGAATAAACATGCACTCGTACGGACATTTCTAATACAGTTATCGCTATGCATTCTTTTTATTAAAATCTCATGCAATAATAGACTTGAGAGACATTCCAGGAAGAAAGATATAACTTTAGAGTTAATGATGAATGAGCTGTGTGATATGAATTGAAGAGAAGATGGTATCACGTGTAGTTTACGAAGATAAGGAGAATGGATAACGATTGACCTTTGACTTGAAGAGGTCAAGGATGAAGTATACAGAAAAGTGCGGACGAAGATGTTTGTTTCGAAAAGTGTCAGTTCTTAGGGGAAAATGCCCGACGGAAGGGAAGTTTCTTTTTCACATTTCGAACACGGAGGAAATAAGGATGATTCAACTAAGTGTAAGCGGCAAAGTGTATAAAATAGTGGAATTCATCTGAACATTTGCCATCGAAATAGCAGTAGAATACTAAAAAACTTTTTGGGATAATCGTTGCGGTGTGGAAAATAAGACTTCCTCACAAGACTACATGAACAATCTTTAACTCTATCAAGTCTGCAAAGTGAAGACTAAGCAACTCTAGCCCAATCTTGGTAACAAAACGCTATTTAATGATATATCGAACTATTCTTTCGTGTAGATTAATTTAAATTCCTATTGCTTACGAAACCTAGGGCAATTTTACAAGCTTGCAAAATACGTGGTTTATTTACTTACTTTTCCGTAAGTCGATGACCATCGTATTTTTTAAAATCTAATATTGTGCTAAAACAGAGTACCAGTTACTGATTAATCAAATATTTCTTTGTGGACAAAAAGAAATCAATTGATCACAAGAACCCAACTAACTGGAATTCGTAGAAAAATGCAGGACAGTTTCTTCTACATCTGAAAGGAAAACGGGAATATATATATGCGAAAGTGTATTTTACACTAAATTGATAGATTTGTTTTACATAATTGCAGCAATTTTGGTAAAATCATCATCTCCCCCTTTTACACCCAATGGTGTGTAAACTACCTTCGTCATCTCACCCCTTTTACACCCAAGGGTGTGTAGGGCAGTAACTTTCGTTACTGTTTCCGTAACAAACTGTTATTTTATGCGTCTGACCCCCAAACTTGGAGGGCCGATTGTTGGTCCTTACGTTTACAGCACCTAGTATTCCCAAATGGTCATCCATCTAAGTACTGACCAGGCTTGATGTTGCTTAACGTCGTTGATCAGACGAGAACTGGTGTATTCAACACGATATAGCCGTAGACTTTTGGTAAAATGTTGCTATGTAATTTTGCTGCTAATAAATGACCCGTTTAAAGCAAAATATCTTGGTTGGTTGATTGCTTTTGCTTAGCGGCGGCATCTCAACCCCCATGGGTTACTTAGTGTCAAAATCTAAATATTTTATACGCAATTTTTATGCCTTTACTTACAGAGTGTTGGCATATAATTTTATACTCTCTGGGTAAACGTATCTTTTATTGATACATACTTTGTAGATGACCTATTGTAGGCAAATGTATGTTTTGGTATAGACTTGTTTCTTTAAGGTAGGACATTATGCTAACGGTTTCAAAATAGTATATTGAAATAGTTTTCTCATATTATAGTATTTTTGTCTTAGAAGGACTGAGTAGATTCAGTTAAAATGTATTTTACCGAGAAAAATTTCTTTGTATGAGCAAAGAAGTGAAGCATCTATTTCACTCCAAGTGCAAAAATGTGCATCTCCATGGAAGTGCCTTTGCATGTTGGCTAATGTTCACACTATTTCAGACTATTTTACATCTTGAATCTTTCCTTGCTGTATCAACTGTATTTGTAATTCCCTAATATAGAACTTATCAACTGAGAACTGTCTAATTTTTATGAAAAGTCAATTATTCAAGGCTATAGTAAAAGAAAAAATAAGGCTATTTTTTTACTATAAAATTGCGTGATTAGTCATCTCCAATCTCACTAACCTGTATCTTCTCTCTCATGCTCCTTTCTCCGTCCACTCAACCCTCATCAGTATTCTCATTCTTCTCTCACCCACTTTCTGACACCCCCTATAACCTGTCAAATCTTCTCATAACTTTCCTATATGACCCCCTGCAAAAGAGTGGCAGCAAAATGCCTTGCTTGGGGCGATATGATTATAAAAACAAATCTGTCTCTCTGGTTCCTTTCAAATCTATCTATCTATCTATCTATCTATCTATCTATCTATCTATCTCAGTTCATAACTATCTATCTATCTATCTATCTATCTATCTATCTATCTATCTATCTATAAATGCAGAGTCGACAGTCATCTCCTATCTCATTAACCTGTATCCCCTCTCTCATGCTCCTTTCTCCGTCCACTCCACTCTCATCATTATTCTCATGCTTCTCTACCCACTTCCTGACACCCCCTATAACCTGTCACTTCTTCCCATAACTTTGCTTCTATGTAACCCCCAGCAAAAGAGTGGAAGTAAAATGCCTTGCTTGGGGTGATATGACTATACAAAAAATACATTCGAATACATAAACCTTTTATTAAAACCTTTTTTGAAAATGAAGTAATTTATATTTTTAAAGACTTTGAATCTGTACAGCTATAAATTCAATTATATTTCTTTTTTCCTCTGATTTAGGAATCAAACAATTTTACTTTTGAATACCAGATGGCATGGCATTCATGTTTAGAATTCAAAATATTGTTTATTTTCTTAATTTATTTTTGTCTCTTGTTTCTTTATTTCGCAGCAAAGAAAATTAACCAAACTTTTGATTGGATTTCTCAATTTCTAAGTGTTTGTAAAATGAGAAAAAGGAAATAAATTCTTCGTCTAAAAAATAAGGCGAAAAGAATGAGACCGAGAAGAAATCTCACATGAAAACATTTTTTCGATTTTAAAAAAGAAAAATGTCGCATTGAAAGCAAGTGAAACAGATGGTCACGAACCATGTGGCTTTTGCGATTGAGTTTTACAATCATTCGTCTCTGAAATGTTGGCTCATATTTCTAAGTCATGCAGCAACATTGAAAGGCCCGCCTTTGTTTCTTGTTCTACATTTGTTTATTTGATGATTACAAACTTTGAAAAGATTTCCAATTCCGACTCCCAACATGCAAACATAGTAATGAGAAGTTAGGAATAAATATAACGATACCCAAACAGCTACACACACACACACACACACACACACACACACACACACACACATATATATATATATATATATATATATATACATATTATGTTCAAGTGTTCGATCAACGGCATTGGGCCATGTGGTAATATTTAACCTGTATCTTCTCTCTCATGTTTCTTTCTCCGTCCACTCAACCCTCATCAGTATTCTCATTCTTCTCTTACCCACTTTCTGACACCCCCTATAACCTGTCAAATCTTCTCATAACTTTCCGATATGAACCCCTGCAAAAGAGTGGCAGCAAAATGCCTTGCTTGGGGCGATATTATTATATATATGTATTATGTTCAAGTGTGGTAATGGCCATGTGGTAATATTTACATGTATACACACACTCGTGTAGGAATATACACATACTCATGTGCAACCATACACACACACACACACACACACACACACACACACACACACACACACACACACATGCATGCATACAGTAATTTATTCTGTTAAATTACAAGGGGAGTTAAGAGTTAAATTTTTGGTGAGATTTATTCATTTGTCGAATAATGTTTTCGAGTTGAGAAGAAATTGTAAAGAAACTTGCCGAGATTTTGTGTCATGTTCCGAGTCCAGTGGATAAACGTTGATCACTTTCAAGAAAACTGATAAAAAATCTGCGAATAGTTAGTATATAATTTGCTAACGTTCACAAACACACACAGATTTGCATATTCGCGCACACACTGATATATATATATATATATATATATATATATATATATATATATAGTTGCATATGCAGAAACTCGAAAGTTTAGTTTGCAACAGTTAGAGTTACATACAACATTTTTTCAATGTAACCACCGGCGGCGGTGACGACCATCTCAACGCGGGAGTGAAATTATTCGCACGCTTTGGCGACCATGTCCTTGTCCATAGCGGCGAACACCTCCACGTTGGCAGATTTCTGAGAGTCGCACCGTGTTGTGGACGTGCTTGTTGGTTTTGGCCTCGATAACGCCCCCAGAAGAAATAGTCAAGCGGGTTGCAGTCGGGTGAGGAAGGCGTCCACAAGTCCGGCGACCAATGGTGAGGAGCATTGTTAAACGGCCACGCCTGGGTCGTCTTAGCCTTGTGTGCAGAAGCAGAGTCCTGCTGGAAGGTGTAGAGACGTCCAGCGGCGATCTCGTCCATCCAGTGCTTCACCACGCTCAGTACTTCCTGGGAGATCTCAGCGTTGACTCACAGGCCATTTTGAAAGAAGAACGGAGGCATGACGCTCCCCTCGCTGGAAATGACGCCAAGTACCATGACAGAGGAGGGGAACTTCGTGTGCTTCACGACGGGAACCTCCTCGATGACTTTGATGATCCACCTGTCGTTCTGCCTGTTGCTCGTCTGTTCCTGGATGAAATTCTTTTCATCAGAAAAGAACCTCAGCATTATATATATATATATAGTTTGTGTTCAGTCATAATTGAATTAGAACAGTACACAGTTGGATTAAAAGTGTGTAATACAATTATACTGTAGAACTTTTGAATATCTTTTCATTTGAAGATGAGTTATTTCCGCAACATAGATTTCTACTTTTCGGTGTCTTCAGGTGATTTATAACAACTGATTTTATCGTTTTTCAAATGAAAAGGGATCTTTTACGAATTTTAGCGCAATTGGAATTTTCAAACAATTTTTTTTAATCATCTCACCCCAAGCAAGGCATTCCACTGCCACTATTGCGCATGGGGCTACATAGGGGAAGGTAAAGAGAAGGAGTGGTTAGACATAGGGAATGTCAGGAGGAATGGGAGCAGTTTAGTGTGTTAGGAGGTGTCTATTGACCTTACATTTAAACTCCTGGAGATTGTAGCCCTCGGGGAAGCAATCGTGTGGAAGGGAATTCCACAGTCGGGAAGTGCGAGGAAAGAACCTGTTGGAGTAGAAGTTGCGGTTGCATTTTATCGGTTTCACTGTAAAAGGGTGGGATCTAGTTGCTAATCTAGTATTTCGTTCAAATACGTATTTAGGGGGCACCAGTGATCTAAGTAAATCTAAACATTTTCAAAATTAGAACTTACTTAACGGTCTTAAAACATTTTCATCCAAGATTGTATGATCCTAGTAGGTATTTATGGGTACGAATACAATTGGACATCATTTCTGTTTCTTCATTTTGTAATTTCTTTCTTTCCGGGAACAACATAACAACCAATTTTTCCTCCTGGTATAAGCTGCATATTATACCATCGTTGTAATGTTTAGCTTTTTTTTACTGTGCTCTAAGTTATATCGGGGTATTTTCCATATTTCAATGTTGATTTCCACACTTAACGGACTTTGTAATACAAAATGAATCATTTACAAAGCAAAATTACACAACATAATGGTCAAAGTAAAACATATTTAGGATACACCAAAGACAGTTTATAGTTAGATGGAATAAACGTAAGTCTACATTTAAAGTGGAAAACCTCAAAAATAGTACAAAACTGTCTAGCCACGCGGGGGAATTGTATGGAAAAGACCCCGACATAACTAGTATATATATATATATATATATATATATATATATATATATATATACAAGTACATCCATAGAACTCCAATTTAATGAAAAATAAAGATGTTCTATAAACTTATTAATTTTAATTTTTGGACGGACTTATTTTAGTGGCTGACGTAAATCAGATACTATACAATGAAAATTTCCGATCAAGATTCATCTAGTAATAGCATGTATTACTATGTTATGATTTATTTTCTCCTTCATATTCTGCTCAGACCATTTCCAAAAATCACAATCTCAATACCCAGATATTTACTTAGAAATGTGGGTAGGACCGTGCAACGTTATATATTCCCCTCATGCAATATGCAATATATAATATAGGTATTAGATCCACAACTAAGTCACAAGTTTGTGACAAACAACATAAAGCAAAAAGAATCACCACTGACTCGCAACACCTGCACATATCAGGGTCACAGTTATATAAGCATGTCTGTCGGCCTCGATTAATTCACATTTATATGTTAGATATGGACAAGAAGAAAAGATTTAATAAAAGACATAGATAGAAACATTTCCCAAATGGCATGGTTTGTTAGCTGATCTGTTCTTGTGGGTTGTTATCAAGAGAAGCCTCGACTTTTTTTATACGAATCATGCACGTAGTAAGTCTCGCTAACAGAAGAATGACTACTGTCGCACAAATAAATAGATAGCGTTTTCAAAAAGTAGACTGAAGTACATCACATTACGCAAAACATTAACCATTGCTGTGTATCGGTTGTCGTAGCGATAAGTAAGTATTAATAATATATACATTTACAGCTACCTAACCACGATAGAGATGCGTTGGGGTGCAGTGGATATCGGCTCGGAACGAGAAGCCGGGGAGCCGAGTTCGAATTTCAGTTGAATTCATTGCATTCGCTTACGCACAAATGCCCTTGAGAAAGGTATTAATCCGTCTCTTCCCTCCAGTTATGGGTCAAATAATAGGACAGATTAGGTTCTATAGCCTTGGCTGGCAACCAGTCTACCGCAGAAAACAATGGCAACTTACTGCGGGAAAATCTTCTGCCCAGTCAGTCATGTCTCTTTCGAGACATGATCGCCCAAAGCGTGTATCACGCATGGCACTTAACTGACTGAATAAATATAATAGTTAAAAACATGATTAAGGTTTCTACTGGTCATAAAGTGGGGGATTATCCTTATGTTGTTATAAGTAATTAACTGATCCCTCACTAATTACTACTTAATAATATAATACATCTCTTCCTCTTCTAGCTATGAGTCAAATAATAGGACAGATTGGGTTCTATATCATTGGATGGCAACCAGTCTTCCGCAGAAGGAAATGATAACCTACTGCGGGATAATCTTCTGCCCAGTCAGTCATGTCTTTTTCGAGACATGATCGCCCATGCGTGTTTCGCGTATGGCACTTAACCGACTGAACCACTCAGGACTCTGTGGTAACGTGTGTTCATAATTTAAGGATTTAAATGCCTGGAATTCTTCTTCTTCTATGTGATTTCTCTGTTCAGAACGTAGGCGAACATGGCTCTCCACGTCTCCCTATCCCTGGTGGCTCTCAACACACTTTCTTCTGTTACACCGCGCAACGCCCGTTCCGCCATCCAAGTACTTTATATGATTTTTATCTTTCTCGCCTTCTCTCTATCTGGCCTGTCAGTATCAGGTTCTCCAAGCCATCTTTCCTCATTGCATGGAACTTTAGCTGTCTTCCCCATGTTAAGTATTAATTTTACTTTTCGTTTCCATCTTTTCCAAAACATCATAATTGCTCACATGCTCGATCCATAATATCCGCAGCATCCTTCTGTAGAACCACATTTCAGTTACCTCAAGTTTTTCCTTCATCATTGATGATATTGTCCAGCATTCACTGCCATATTGAAGAACAGACATCACATAGCAATCCAGTACTGGTCGTGATGTAAGATTGTTAAAATGGCGTCAGGGTTTACTTTTAGCGTATCAGCTATCTTATGCATGTATGTTGTTGGGACGTTTATCATTTGGATATCAACAGCGTAAATAGTCCAGATTCTGCTTGTTTTTGACACTGTTCTACCCAGCCTTCTTCTTCTGGACGTACACAGTTCGTAGTCTTCTTCAGTCTGTAGACAATCTGAAAGGACACAACATCCAAATTGGGAATGTGTTTAGATTCGATTTGTGCAGTAAGCAAATCTGATTCATTTCACGACATTTTATTTCTCTCCCACCCGCCTATACCCTCTTAACTCATTCACTTACTTTCTATTGGTTAACAAATAGTTCAAAACTTTGAATTCCACAACCCACTCCTTACTTGACTGGATCTGGTAACAACTGTGTTGTTTCTAAAGTTTTAAATTTCTACATATATCAATTCCTAACATAATAATGGTTATACATTAGAACAGAAGATTGGGTAAGGCCGAGAAGGCACAGTATATTGCTCTCAGGGATACTCGCTTGGTCCATGCTAATCGGAGGCAAGAAAAATTGCCTGTGATTATTGACAGACAGCAGCTTCGTCTTAGACGCATTAGAATTTACAAGCCACTTCTTTACCCTTTCCACCACTGAGTGTAGATCCCTATCAAGATCAGCAGCGAGGTTATGTTTGTTCGCCTCGCCGGATTTTTTTACTGATGCGGGAGTCAATGGTCAGGCGCCCCAGATGTTCATCTCAGTGTTCTTGACAGGCTCCAAAGGAGAATCAGTAATGTGATAGGTACCGACTTGGCGGCTTGACTACAGCCACATTCTCACCAACGGGATGTGGCTTCCCTCTGTCTGTTCTATAAATATTTTCATGGCTTCTTCTCCGATGAACTTAAGTCACTAGTGCCCCTGCCACAGGAATTTACTTGTGCAACCAGATTGGCAACTGGGTCCCACCCATTCACAGTTAGATCAACCAAATGCAGCCAACAATTCTACACCATCAGCTTCTTTTCACGCACTTACCGCCTGTGGAACTCTCTTCCGTATTCTTGCTTTCCTGATGGCTAAAACCTCCAGGAATTTAAATGCAATGTCAATACCCATCTCTTATCCACTTGACTCCAGTTCTTTCTACATCACCCTGTATATCTTTTTCTTTCTCTCTACTTTTGCAACTGTCATCACACCTGTATTCGCATCCTTCTCTTGCTCCTTTCTCTGACACCACCAGTAACTGGTTCGTCTTTCTCTTTACTCCCTTCCTATTTAATATTTTTCTCTTATGCAGCTCCCTGTGCATCAGTGGCGTTACCATCTTGCTTGGGGTAAAACGATTACAAATATAAATAAGAATAAAAATATTTCACTGCCTGATGTATATCTGATAAAATTATAGTTTTGGGTATTCTATATTTATTAGTCAGTCAGTTAAGTGCTTTGGGCGATCATGTCTCGAAAGAGACATGACTGACTGGGCAGAAGATTATCCAACAGTAGGTTGCCATTGCTTTCTGCGGTGAACTGGTTGCTAGCCAAGGCTATAGAACCCAATCTGTCCTATTATTTAACGCATAACTTGAAGGAAGAGACGGATTAATACCTTTCCGAAACGTTTTTTGTGCGTAAGTGAATGCAAAAATTTAGCTGAATTCGAACTCCGCATCCCGATTTCTCGATCCGAGTCGATATACACTGCACCAAAACGCACATTCTATATTTATGAGTAAACGTGCTTAATATCACGAATGGAGTGCATGTAAATATCGAAGTGGACACTGTAGTCAACAGTGTACAAGGACAGTGTGTTTTATGTTGAGTGCTTTCAAGTATGAAACAGACTGTCAACAATCGGTGCTGATTTCAGCGTCCTCACACACACACACTCACACACACACCTTATATATACGACGGCCATTCAATATATAAGGTGAATTGTTCGGTATAAGGACTTCTAATATAGATAGAAGCTTTTCTTTTTCAACATAGTCTCCCATCAGTGTCACACACTTTTCCCATTTGTGCACGCCAATTGCTCACAGCACTTTTGACTTCGTCACTTTCAAACTTTGTGCCTCTCGTGAACGCTTTCAAGGGACCAGACAGGTGAAATACTGAAGGGGCAAGGTCTGGGGGATGAGGGAGCAATTCCAAGTCCAGCTCGTTGATGGTCTGTACCGTTTGCATCTTTGGCACCCACCTGCAGCTGAACTTCGACATGGACAGTTTTTTGTGTTGTCCCAACAGATAGGCTCAATGTCCTTGCAATGTCATCCGCTGTCACCCTTCTGTCAGACTGAATGAAGTCATTGACTGATTCGATCACCTCAGCAGACCTCACTTCTGTAGGCCTCCCAGGCCTGTCTTCATCTTCAACACTCCTCAGTCCTTCTTTAAACAATTTAACCCATTTGTAGACATTTTTTGGCTGAAACATGTGGTTCCATACACAGTTGACATTCTCCTATGATTTTCAACTGGTTTGTACCCTTCAGCAACCAAAATCTTGATAACTGACCTCTGTTCAATTCTGGAGCATGCTTATTGGTCGGCCATCTTTGTTAAATATCCAAAACTCTCTAATTTTATTCAATCTGCAAAAAAAAAAAATAAAATAAAATAAAATAAATAAATCCCTTTTGAAAAAGAAGTGAAGGAAAAAGATTTAAAAAAAGTATCTAGCTGTATTAGAAGTCCTTATACCGAAAAATTCACCTTATTTATTGAGTGACACTCGTCTAATGTAAGAGAAGCTATTGATTAGTATTTCTATGTTTATCCATTCCCTGTTGCAGACGCTTCATCAGGCACATTTGGATATCTTAAAAACCATCTGCTCTAACCTGATGTGTACACTACAAATACGTTCCACGGACGTCAGATTAGGAGATCTTGAGTAAGATCTCCTAATCTGACGTGATCAGTAGTTGAACACAACCAATACAATGAACCCCCTGACACGATGACTTTTGAATTCTTGTTCTTACAACTCATCAGCTTAATTTCACTGGCACGCCCTTAGGCTAATCATACCACTGACCGTCAGCCTAGGCTAATCATACCCAAAAGTCATAAATCGACGATGGTGTGATTAAAGTACGGATCTCACAATCACTAGTTAATATGATGTTGTTGCGTGTTAATTGTAACAAAAGGAAAAAAATGATTGACCAAAACTCAGAGGTAAATCACAGACAAATATTTCATTTACAAAACACACCAAATAAAATATTTACAAATATACAATTTTTGTTGCATTCAAAACAATACAAACATAGAGTTTAGTACAGGCAAGTGTTACGAGGAGAGAAGGGGAAGCTAAGGAATCAAGTATCATTACCCAGTTAAGTCGGTGAGGAAGTTAAATGCTATACTTTTTGGAAATCCTCAAATGAGTATATAAAGAATAATTTTAAGAATGGTCAATGAAAGAGTCAAAAATATGTATTTACCCATATAGTTCCATGAGGTTCTCTTTCAGGTTTTAGTTGGTCGGCAACTTCTTATAGATTCTTTCGGCTGGATATAAATCATTGAATCATAACCGGAGTTGATAACATCAGCAAACTCTGGTAACAACTGACTACTCACTGCCTAAAACCTATTTTTATAGGGGCTAACACCTAGTTTGCATATTTCTAGAACCTTTCGAATTCTCTCGATTTTACTGGAACTTCCTACAATTTTCCAAAATGTTCTATTCCTAATTTCTCTATAAAAATTGATAAACAAAAGTATCATCTAAATATGACAACCTATTCAAATGAATATGAGCGTTTTTCTTATTCTGTTTGGATAATTGCGTAAATGTTCTTTTATTTAATGTGTTTCTGTTTTTATAACTGGATGAGTTTTTGCTTGTTTTTTTGTTGGTTGTTTGAGTAAGTATATCTCTGTATTTTTGTATGTGTGAGTGTGTAAGTACTTGTGTTACATATCAAACAACCGATGACCCTTCTCTAGTACGCAATATTTCACGAAATAATTGTTCATTGCTCATTAATATTTTATCGGTGAAAATATCCCAAGCAGGAAAAATCGTGCATTTCAAGAAGGCCATTTGCTGCTATCCGCTTTTATTTGCAAAGAGGTTTGCATTGAAGAATGAAACAAAATTCTAATCTTGCCTGAAGTTGATTTGGGAACAACGGGAAAGAAGAAACGAAAAGACAGAAGGAAAGAAGAAGCAGAAAAGAAGAAGTCAGATTCTAAGACGAGGAAACATCAGATTATTTCAACAAGAACTATTTTATTCAAGATTGGGAATCAATTTTAGATACTTACCTACATCGAAGCCATACATATGTGAGTAATGGAACTGTGCTAAAATATAAAACATGTTTACATACTTGCATGAGTATAATTTATGTACGTATGAAATGACAGCGCAATGTAGACAGACATTCAAAAGAAAACGTTAAGAAGATATTTATTCGGAAATTTTATGAATGATAATGACATATATGTATATTATGAGGACATGTAGATATTTATGGATTTTTATAAATGTAAAAGACAATAGAAAAACTATAGTAGTTGCCAACCCGTTTCATCTAATGTGGACTTTTTCAAAGCAAAAAAACGAAATATATTTATTAAACCAAGTAACTAATAATAGCAAAACAAAATGTTCTTAGCAACTGAAATAATTTAAAGAACTGCTAACTGAAAATTACGTCAAATACTGTCACGTGTGGAGATATTGCTTTTATTGCGACATGGAAATTTCTATGTTTCGAGATAGGTTCTCATCATCAGGCAATGTTGATGTAGTTGTGCAATTTTCTTTTGATTTCTTGATACTGTTGTGTACGCTTGTTCTGTTATTCTGTTAAAAAAGGTGAAATCGGGAAAAAACCTGGGCCTAGATTAATATTTGGGTCATATTCAATGGTGGAACCCTCAAGGATTTTTCTTCTAAGTGAGTTTAAATTTTTTCAGTTGGCAAATATTACAGGGTTTTTTTTATTGTTTTTTACATTTGTAAATATTGTCTTTTCTAGAGGCTAACCCTGAGAGATGATTCATATTTATGGATCCATAATAACGAATATTGACATAAATAAAACGTATACAGTATTATGTATTTTAATATATATCTATATATGCACACATGTATAGACATTTATATGCTTCTATACATGATATGAATTCTCGCGTCGATTTCAATGTATGAGAATCCGACAACGTCATTTAATTTGGATGTTTGTGACACTTTATTCCCACATATTTTATAACAGGGAAAATCTCGTCGCATGTCGACATGAATATTTGTTGACACTTTTAAACGTTGTCTTTCATCTCTTCGCTGGTCAATACGACTGATTTCAAAATTTCTAATACTACTCTGGCACAAATATCTCCAGTCGATACACACACACACACACACACACACACACACATATATATATATATATATATATATATATATATATATATATAGTATTTTCGCTCTCACACCCTGATTGAGCAGTCTGGAAGAATGGGAGACTTTGTAAACAGTAGCTACTCCGGCATATACGCATCGCTCATTCAATAATGATTTGGAGCACTCTAGCAATTGGGCGTGTTTATACGCTCTAAAAAGCCTGCCTTCTTCTGCTGGACGCTCGTGGCCTAGGGGTAGAATCGCTGACTGACGTCGATGCGGTCGGGTTTCAATCCTGGGTTAGGAAGCGAACGGAGTCTAAGCCGTACTGATGAGCTGTGATACAGCGAAACAGATCTGTCTGCGGATGACTATAGTATATATATATATATATATATGAATAAAGGTGAGCTATATTTATAAGATAAAGTGCTCGATATCAGAGATAGAGCGTACGTAAATGTAAAAGAGTGAACATTGTTGACTTCAATGTTCACGCTTTTATATATATATATATATATATATATGACTAGCAGTATACCCCGGCGTTGCTAGGGTGTAATGAAAGCTTTTATATATATATTATCGACTTTCTGCACTATTGTAAGAACTCCAATCTTCAAACTTCTGAATATTGTTTCTTATGTCTTTGTCTATGAGTGTATCAAATTTGATTAAAATCGGACCACTCCTTCTATACCCCGATTTTTTCGATTATCTATTTTCGATATTTATCGGGGGTACCTCGACACAAAACTTAGCTAAGAACACTCGCAGATGCTTATAGTACAACTGTGTAAATTTTCAAGAGTTCTGAATAATCTTTCATCTTAATAATAACATCAATGTTTTGACGATGAAACTTTATTTTCAATAAGTTTGTAGCCTTCTTCATTACACCATGATGTCCGTTAGAAAAGATTATAAAACAAAAATTCAAAAATAATTACAAAAATACTTTGGAGGTCACAAACACATAATGAAGTAAAGTGAAATACTAGAAATATACGCACACAAACACACACACACACACACACACACACACACACACACATATTTTACATTGCGACATGGAAATTTCTGTTTCGAGATAAGTTCTCATCATCATGCGATGTTGATGTGGTTGTGCAAATGATTTACATTTAAATTTACATTATATATATATATAGTGCTGTGCAAAAGTACTTATATATATATATATATATATAGTGCTGTGCAAAAGTACTGTGCAATAACTATTTTATATTTTATGAAGCATATTGACCGGAAATAAACAATTTAATTAAAGTAATTTTATTTACTTTACTCAACAAATGCTATAACAAGAAAAAAATACTTGTTACTAAATAAATTTAATATTTAGTACAATAGCCTTTTGCTTTGAAATAATAAAATAAGTGCGACAATTTGCTTATCGCACCTAGTATATATATATATATATATATATATATATATATATATATATATATATGTATATATATATATATATATATATATATATATATATATAGGCCAGATAGCGCATATTTTTCTAGTAAGATTTATCGAATATTTAAGCCGCTAGATGGAAATGAATATACTATTTAATAAATAAACAGAGCATTGCATGTGATCACATCCTTTAATTAGTTGCCAAGTTATACCAAAGTTATGCAACTAGTTGTTAGTTATATTAGCAGACATAAACGTGTTACTCGCGTTAGTGCGTATATGTGTAAAAGGAAAGACAAAAATGTCACTTTCGTTTTTATTTGACTGAAATGAATTCATATTTTATATCAGAATTTGATTTACTATCTGTAATATCGACATGAAAAACGTTTCATATTGAAAGTAGTTCAGGCTGGAAAAAATATTACTAGTCTAATATGTTTTAAAGTTCTTTCTCCAACGAAATATTTATTGGAAAATGTTTCGTATATGCTCCCTCTCTCTCTCTCTCTCACACACACACACGCACACACGCACACACACAGAGGTGTATAAGTATATATATATATATGTAGCTATATGTTCTACAGTATTTCTTGTATTTTCATACAAAAAAGTAAATGCCGGAGAAGTCGGAATTGTAAAACCGTTGATTCTCTTCAACTGGATATAGGTATAGGAACATGAATATATATATCTATATATCTATAATCAAATGCATAAAGGTGGGTGATGTCTTTACATAAGTAGGGTTTATAGATGTTATTTCATAACTGTATAATAATATATTCACAATTAAAATGTTAAATATTATCAATTAAGATATGCGTTTCTATTGTATGTTTGCGCATGCGCATACAAGCCTACAGACGTAGGTGCCTCCGTGTGGGCTAATAGTAAACAAGTTTGTCTCGCTAGGAACTATTACAACTGAATAGTCAGTTCGATACTCACTGAGTTCTCCATACTCTAGGCCTTGTGCCACATCTAAGCTGCGCATAGAAAATTAATACAAGCATACAGGCATACATGCACACACATAAATGTACATATATCTGTGTGTGTGTGTGTGTGTGTGTGTGTGTGTGTGTGTGTGTGTGTGGTTAAATACTCCCGTCTGTTCGAAGCCAAATGCTAAAAGTCATTTATTTTAAAGGATTAAAACTGATATTCAAATGACAGACTCGTTGATTTCAATGATTCATTGACAAATCTAAACTTATTTATAAATGGAACTTTGTCTCTCTCTGTGTGTATATGTGTGTTTATGTGTATGTGTGTGTGTGTGTGTGTGTGTGTGTGTGTGCGTGTGTGTGTGTGTCCGTTACCTATAGACTCCGAAACGGCTGAACCGATTTTCTTGAAAATTTACACAGTTGTACTATAGGTGTCTGCGAGTGTTCTTGGCTAGGTTGCGTGTCGAGGTATTCCCGATAAATATCGAAAATCGATATTCGAAAAATCGGGTTATAGAAGGAGTGGTCCGATTTTAATCAAATTTGATACAATAATAGACAAAGACAAGAAACGATATTCAAAAATTTCAAGGTTGCAGTTCTTACAATAGTGCAGAAAATCATAATATATATATATATATATATATATATATATATATATATATATATATAAGGCAGGATGTTGGTGTGTGTGTCTGTTTATCTGCCTGTATGTTTGTATTTTTTCAGCCCTTTTATTTTAGTTTTTGCTTCGGGTTTGGCTCTAAGTAGGTATAATTCTAGTTTTTAGTGTCAGCCATGATACCATTTACTCAGAGGACTTATTTAGCCTTCAAAATTCTGTTTACGACGAAAAAAAAACTAATTTGATATTCGATACCAGGAAATCAAAATTTGACTTACATCAATTCATTTTTTATTTCAGTCTACGGTTGCGCTTTAACTGGAAACAACTATTGCTTTTTAGTCTTTCGTGCCAACGTCCAAAGAGTCTGAGCTCCAGGACCATGGATTAGTTTTAAAGCTTTCATTTGACCCGAGCAACGCCGGGCTATACTGCTAGTACCCTATAAACTCGAGTATAGATCATTTTTTTAGGATCAGTTTTTGTAGGGAAAATGTATGGGTTTTATTACACACAGATAATTTCTATGAAAAGATGTCATGCATTTTCGGTGACCGAGTTCAGTATACACAGGTAATTTTGGGGGAAAGGTTTAAAATGCAGAAATTCAGAAGTTTCGCTATATTCTCCTATAGTCAGCTTATATATGTGTTACGGTATTGATCAGATGTTTTCTAAAGTGAAAATGTCGTGTGAAAACAGTAAGAAATTTGGTTGCAAATCTTTTGTGAACTATCCAGCCGGCAACGTATTAACGAAAACGGGGACAGAAATCCAATGTCCCCCTCGCTGCAACAGAAACGTACTTTAGCTCATCAATCTCCCCAAAATCAGACTGTCGTAAGTAAAAAGCAACGGCCTTTATCCATCAAGCGATTTTTCTGATTCGCCACACCAGACGCGGAGGCAAGAATCATTAGCATAACTTTTGAAACACGCAGCAGTTCTTGTCGAGCTACTAATTCTATTTAGTTTTTTTCGCCTTCGCCACATTTTCCGCCATTTTCTTCGCCACATTTATATCATAGACTGTCTTCAGATCGAAATCTTGTATCTCAGAAAAAGGCGAACTCTTTTTCATCGAGAATTAGGCAATGTTCACTATTTCTGCTACAAAAACTAAGCTGAGTACGTGACTAAACAGGCCACATGGTTTGTTGGGTGTCATATCTTTATCTATCTATCTATCTATCTATCTATCTATCTATCTATCTATCTATCTCAGTTCATATCTATCTATCTATCTATCTATCTATCTATCTATCTATCACCTTTTGTTTCTTTCTATCTATCTATCTATCTATCTATCTATCTATCTATCTATCTATCACCTTTTGTTTCTATCTATCTATCTATCTATCTATCTATCTATCACCTTTTGTTTCTATCTATCTATCTATCTATCTATCACCTTTTGTTTCTATCTATCTATCTATCTATCTATCTATCTATCTATCACCTTTTGTTTCTATCTATCTATCTATCTATCTATCTATCTATCTCAGCCAGTTTATATCTATCTATCTATCTATCTATCTATCTATATATCTATCTATCTATCACCTTTTGTTTCTATCTATCTATCTATCTATCTATCTATCTATCTATCTATCTCAGCCAGTTTATATCTATCTATCTATCTATCTATCTATCTATCTATCTATCTATCTATCTATCTATCTCTATCTTCAGAATATTATAACATGAATATGTTATAATATCACTACAAAAGTAGCTATTTTGTTTCGACACTACTTGTGTCTTATCAAGTGATGAGGTTTTTTTCAAGTTGAAGGGTTTTTACAAGGTGAAAGACAAGCCAAAACCCCTAAATCAGGGAGGCATTGTTGCACAGACTGTGTTGACCAATCAGAATAAAGTAACTTCTAATTTGAAGAATATGTGAACAGACTCAAAAAACAATTTTGCGGGGTATTGATAATAATATATGATTAAATTGGGATCAGCATTATTAATCGACTATTAGATTCACTTCATTTTTATTGCGAATTTTCAATTCTAAGTTTAACAAATTATTAGATTAAATTCATTCAATTATTCTTCTTCTATGTGCCCTGTCTTTTCAGGACGTAGGCGATCATAGCTTTCCACGTCTCCCTATCTCTGGTGCCTCTTAGCACACTTTCTCCTGTTACACCATGCAACCCTCGTTCTATCATCCACCTGATCAGGTCCTTTAAATATGTTATCCGCTGCTTTCCCCTGTCTCTTTTTCCCTCTATCTGGCCTGTTAGTATCAGGCTCTCCATGCCCTCCTTCCTTCCAGGAACTTCAGTAGTCTCTTCCTGATGCTCAGTATTAATTTCCTTTTTGTTTCCATCATTTCCAAGACCTCATCATTGTTCACATGCTCGATCCTTGATATTCGCAGCATCCTTTTGTAGAACCACATTTCAGTTGCTTCGAGTTTTTCCTTCATTTTTGATGATATTGTCCAGCATTAACTTCCATATTGAAGAACTGACATCATATAGCAATCCAGTACTCTCCTCTTTGCTTCTAGCGAAATTGTCCTGTTTCTTAATACTTTACTCAACTTATGGAATGCTTTCTTCGCCATGCCAATTCGCCTTCTCATCTCCATGTCGCACTTTCCGTCTTCTGTTATAACTTTTAAATTCGCTCTCAATTTCTCTCGAGAATATATTGTGTTGTCCGAATAGTTTATGCCAATTTTGAATGGTTCATTTTCCAACGTGTTAGAACATCAAATTTATCGGCATATATAATATGTTTACATTTCCGATTATCAGGGATACTAAAATGAAGTAAATACAAAAATTTAAATACCTGGGAATTGTTCTAACAGAGGACGAAAAATGCGACACTGAGATCCGAAAACGTATTTGGATGGCCAAAGTTGCTTTCCAAAAACTTAGTAGAATATTAAAAGACAAAAAAAAGAGTATAGAACTGTTACGTGATATCTGTTCCCCTGTATGGAAACGAACGAGAGTCTCGAAGCAATTAAAATATAGTTCTACAGAAGGATGCTAAGGATACCTTGGGCTGAACATGTGATCAACGATGAGATTTTAGAGAGAATAAAAACAAGAAGAAAACTTATACTTAGCATCAGGAATAGATAGCTGAAGTTGCTGGGACACGTAATGAAGAAGGTGGGCTTGGAGAATCTGATACTCACAAGGCCTATAGCAGGAAAGCGGCACAGAGGAAAAACAGCACGTGGCGTACTTGATGTGCTTGAGCAAACAGATCAGAGAGCAGGGTTTGGAAAAAATAACTAGACAAAATTTATTAAGAGCTACAGGAAAATGTGGAGGGCTATGATCGTCTACGCCATGAAGGGACACTGCATTAAAAAAAAAGAGTAAAGACTATATATCTACTGAAGTTTTTTCATTCATGCCAAACTCACGCTGTCTACAATATACAAATAAATGACAATCTATTATGAAAAGGTTAAGTGTATTTCCGGTATTACTGAAGCCGATCAATAAGACAAAGAAAAATAAATAATCTCAGATGATAAGTATGTTTATCAGGAGTCTATTTGAAGAGGGGCTCATGGCGAGATAAGGAAAATATTGTCATTTGCATATTTTATTAGTAAAATACGTTGTGAACACGTGCGATCGGTTTTATTTCTTCGATCGATTTTCTTGCGTTACGAGAAAGAATCTAATCTTGTGGCCTTAGAGTAAAAATTCACAAGGTGTTTTTTGAAGAATATTAAGCCGCCAAGTTTGCGCATGATATAGGTTTCAATTTTGCAAACTGATTTCTAGCTAAAAAATTGAGTGCATACTCAATGTAAAACAAAAGATAAAAAAATGCAAAGTAGGATTTATTATCGACTAGCAGTAAAGCCCGGCGTTGCTCGGGTGTAATGAAAACTTTAAAACTAATCCATGTTCCTGGAGCTCAGACTCTTTGGACGTTGGCACGAAAGACTAAAAAGCAGTAGTTGTTTCCACTTAAAGCGAAACCGTAGACTGAAATAAAAATGAATGGATGTAAGTCAAATTTTGATTTCCTCATATCGATATCAAATAAGTATTTTTGGTCGTACAATGAATTTTGAAGGCTAAATAAATCCTCCGAGTAAATGATATCATGGCTGAGACTAAGAACTACAATTATACCTACTTAGAGCCAAACCCGAAGAAAAAACTAAAATAAAAGGGCTGAATAAAAATACAGACATATAGGCAGATAAACAGACACACACACAAACATATCTTGCCTTATATATATATATATATATATATATATATATATATTATCGATTTTCTGCAGTAGCGTAAGAACTGCAACCTTGAAACTTCTGAATATCGTTTCTTATGTCTTTGTCTATGAGTGTATCAAATTTGATTAAAATTGGACCACTCCTTCTATAACCCGATTTTATCGACAATCGATTTTCGATATTTATCGGGGGTACCTTGACACAAAACCTAGAACACTCGAAGACGCTTATAGTACAACTGTGTAAATTTTCAAGAAAATCGGTTCAGCCGTTTCGGAGTCTATAGGTAACGGGGACACACACACACACACACAGAGACAAAGTTCCATTTATAAATAAGTTTAGATAATTCCCATTGCTGTTTTGTTTTTAACTGTTCAAGTTTTTTTATGTAGACATTACACACTGCATATCCTAAAATATAAGAGTAAAAACATCCAGTGTTATATTCGACACTAGTAAATACTCTTGTTTATGCTGCTCAGTGATTTTGCTGGTTCGCGACAAAGAGAGTAATGACTTGTATTGTTTGCTGAACGTTTTGTGTCCCTTTGTTTTTATAATATTTTTTAGAAGAGCAAAAATAATAGAGAAGTTAAATTTAGACAAAAACGGAAAAGAAAAAAAGAAGAACGAAAGAGGAAACAAATAAAAGTTAAACATAACACATTAAATACAAGACATACAAAACAATAGAACTGTAAATGTAGGAAGCAATGAGGATTTATATAATATATGAAGCTAGAAAAATAGACATGAACGGTATACTTTAAACAGACATAGAGTACACTTCGACGTGATGTAATAGTAAGTTTGGCTGACTAGATAAGTTACGAGTAAGTAATGAATGCGAATCTTCTATGGATGTTTCACACTGTAAATCCACTAAAAACAAAGGCACGAAAGAGAGGGCAGAGAAAACACGAAAGAGAGGGCAGAGAAAACACGAAAGAGAGGGCAGAGAAAACAAAGAGGACAGAGAAGACACGAAAGGAAGAACAGAGAAAACACGAAAGGGGGGACAGAAAATAACACGAAAGAGAGGACAGAGAAGACACGAAAGAGAGAGCAGAGAAAACACGAAAGAGAGGACAGAGAAAACACGAAAGAGAGGGCAGAGAAAACAAGGAGGACAGAGAAGACACGAAAGGAAGGACAGAGAAAACACGAAAGGGGGGGACAGAGAAAACACGAAAGGGGGGACAGAGAAGACACGAAAGAGAGGACAAAGACACGAAAGAGAGGACTGGGAAGAGACGAAAGACAGGACAGAGAAAATACGAAAGGGAGGACAGAGGAAACACGAAGAAGAGAACAAAGACACAAAAGAGAGGACAGTGAAAACACGAAAGAGAGGACAAAGAAAACACGTCAGATAAAACAAAGAAGACACGACAGAGAAAAGAAAAAAGATACGTCAGAGAAAACAAATAAGACACGACAGAGAAACAAAGAAGATACGACAGAGAAAACAAAAAATACACGACAGAAAAAACGAAGAAGACACTACAGAGAATGCAAAATAGAAGAGAAGACAGAAAAGATATGGAAGCGAAGACACTGTAAGTTTCAATACCAAACAAACACTTTTCGTAACATTGCGTTGAAATCGGTGACTGAGAAATGAAAGAAACAGAAAATAATTTTTCTTTCATTTTTCTTTTTATTGACATTTCGATTTTTTCAATAAGCGGGGATATGCTTACGTCAGAATGAATTTTGTCTTCAACCTGACCGAGAGATTCGCAGACACACAATAAATAAATAATGTCTCTTCACAAAGAAGCGACAGAAAATAGATCTAACAAAAAAACAAAATGAAGATGGCGGGAGGAAAAAGAGACGAAACGGCAAACAATAACTAAAACTTCAACTAGCAATTTAGTATAAAGCGCTCTTGTAAAAAAAATCATTTGGTACCAACTTTCGTCAACGCAGCTCCAGCAAGTGATCGCTTCCTCTTAATTTGATTTAAATGAAAAACTGATTAACTCCTTGTTTACTGCGATCGAAATGTGTGCAGACATAAATTTTAGCACGATCTAACACTTGTCAAACACAAATCGATATTGCCCAGAAATTTTATTTCTTCATTCTTGGTGTTCTGAAGTTACTTCCCAAAGTGGCAAATAAAATTATTTCGGCATAAGTAAAGTAACTATTATTTTGCTAAGCACAAAATAGTTTTGTTTTAAGCTAAAACATTAAATGTTAGCTAACCAACATTGGCTATATATTCAAAATGTTTGAATAGGTAAGATCTTCTAAGATTGATTTGCCACAAGGTCTTTTTTATTATCGTTCATAATTGTCCAATATATATGAAAAAATATAAATGTTATTTCATTTTTATTCCACCATGTTTATCATGTTTTTCTTTTATTTTATTATGACATTCATAAGATCGTTTGTTTTGTTTGTTTAATGACATATGAACTCCTTGTGGGTTATTTAACGCCGAAAATTGAATTTCTTGGGAGCATTAATAATTTCTTTGACAAAAGAATATTGCTGGTATTCATACAATTGTTTTTAATATTTTCATACAGTTTTCATCCCAGTCTAGGATTTAACTCTTTTACCATAGCTGGGACCCTAACAAGTGCTACTATACCGGATCAGAGTAGGCTTAGGAACAATAGCAATTAAGATGTCGTTCTACACTTCTTAAAATAACCCGATCAGTGGCCTTGCTGTCGGATGTAATTTATCGTCATATCCAAGACGGTATAAATTCGTAGCTCGATGAATTCCAGAACATTTATTATAGATGACAATTATTTATAACTAGCAGTATAGCCCGGCGTTGCTCGGGTCAAATGAAAGCTTTAAAACTAATCCATGGTCCTGGAGTTCAGACTCTTTGGACGTTGGCACGAAAGACTAAAAAGAATTAGTTGTTTCCAGTTAAAGCGAAACCGTAGACTGAAAGAAAAATGAATGGATGTAAGTCAAATTTTGATTTCCTGGTATCGATATCAAATAAGTATTTTTCGTCGTAAACTGAATTTTGAAGGCTAAACAAGTCCTCTGAGTAAATGGTATGATGGCTGAGACCAAGAACTACAATTATACCTACGTAGAGCCAAACGCGAAGCAAAAACTAAAATAAAAGGGCTGAAAAAATACAAACATATAGGCAGATAAACAGATACACACACAAACATATTGGCTTATATATATATATATATATATATATATATATATATATATATATTATCGATTTTCTGCGCTATTTGAAGAACTGCAATCTTGAAACTTCTGAATATCGTTTCTTATGTCTTTGTCTATGAGTGTATCAAATTTGATTAAAATCGGACCACTCCTTCTATAACACGATCTTTTCGATTATCGATTTTCGATATTTATCGGGGGCACCTCGACACAAAACCTAGCTAAGAACACTCGCAGACGCTCATAGTACAACTGTGTAAATTTTCAAGAAACTCGGTTCAGCCGTTTTGGAGTCTGTAGGTAACGGACACACACACAGACAAAGTTCTATTTATTGATAAGTTTAGATTTTACCATGATCTCCTTTGTCAAAGCAAGGAAATCAGTTCATTATCTGCATCTCTCGATCTTCGTTCGCCTTCATAGATGAAAAATAGTTAAGTATTGGCAGGTTTCGCGAAATGCGGCTCTTCGTTTAGATCTATACTTCATACTCCTTCAGCGTCACTTTGATGATCGAGACACTAGCTTTACTTTAAATAAGAGTAGATGTTTGCCTGTCACCCTGTTCACACTCGCTTCTTATCTTTGGAAAAAGAGCAGATATTTTTACCGTGTGTCCTGCTTGAGATGGGGTTCCTAGTTTCGTCTTTCGAAGCCTTAATAAGAGCAGCTACTTTGGCTATATGTTTCTTCTTCTTCTTCTTCTTCTTCTTCTTCTTCTTCTTCTATGTGCCATGTCCCTTCAGGGCGTTGATGATCATGGCCTCCCACGTCTCCCTGTCCCTGGTGGCTCTTAGCACGATTTCTCCTGTTATCCAACACAAACCTCGCTCTGCCATCCACCTGCTCAGGCCCGTCAAATATGATATTCATTGCTTTCCCCTTTCTCTTTCGCTCTACCTGATCTGTGAGTATCAGATTCTCTAAGCCCTTCTTCCTCATCACATGTTCCAAGAACTTTAGCTGTCTCTTCCTGATGCTCAGTATTCATTTCCTTTTCGTTTCCATCATTGCTTACATGCTCGATCCATGATATCCGCAGCATCCTTCTGGAGAACCACATTTCAGTTGCTTCAAGTTTTTTCTTCATCTTTGATGAGATTGTTCAGCATTAACCGCCATACTGAAGAACATACATCACATAGCAATCCAGTACTCTCTTCTTTGTTTCTAGCGAAATCTTCCTGTCTCTTAATACTCTACTCAACTTCTGGAATGCGTCCTTCGCCATGCCAATTCGCCTTCGGATCTCTGTGTCACACTTTCTTTCTTCCGTTAGAACCCTGTCCAAGTATTTAATTTTTGTACTTGCTTGATTTTTTGTATCCCCGCCTGTAATTGGCATTTTCGGCTGCTATTTTTGCTGATGAACATACATACTGTTTTCTTGCAGTTTATCTATAGCTCCAACGAACTTAAGTCACTGGTGCCTCTGCAACAGGTGTTTACTCGTGCAACCAGATTGGCAACTGGGTCCCATCCATTCACAGATTAACCAAGTGCAGACGACAATTCTACTCCTGCAGCTTCTTCTCTCGCACTTCCCGCCTGTGGAACCTGCTTCCATATTCTTGCTTTTCTGACGGCTACAACCTCCAGGAATTTAAATGCAATGTCAATACTCATCTATTAACCACTTGACTCCAGTTTTTTCACCACCCCGTATATCCTTTCCTTTCTCTCTAACTTTGCAACTGTCATCACACCTGTATTCCCATCCTTCTCTTGCTCCTTTCTAACTGGTTGGTCTTCCTCTTCACTCTCTTCTACTTAATTTTTTTTACTCTTATGTAGCCTCCTGCACATGAGTGGCTTTACCGCCTTGCTCGAGGTGATACGATTTTTTCGACTTTCTTCATCTACATTTTTTAGGAGACCTTGTAGTTTTTCTTTTTCCGTGCCAGCTATCAGCACTGTATCATCTGCGTATTTTATGTTTTTCAGATTATGACTACCAATGACGAATCCTGGCATAACTTCTAGGGCTCTCAGAATAGTCTCGCTGTACAAGTTTAATAGATCCGGTGAAAAGATACATCCTTGTCTTACGCCTCTTACTATCTTTGTATATCTGCTGAATTCGTTACCTGTCTGTATGCAGGCGGCTTGCTGTCAGTAGAGGTTCTTTATTCCTCTGATCTCTTTGCCGAATATGTCGAAGTTGCTGAGCATTTCTATCAATTGCTTGTGGCGTACTTTACCTTGGCATAGTCTACAAAACAAAGGTAGACATCCTTTTTCCTTTGTATCGCTCTTTCAGATATTATCTCAACGTTTAATTGTTGGCTATTGTCTTTTACACTGAGGTTACTGGCTTGACAGTTATCTTTTTTTAATATTTATTTCTGAGATGAGTAATTTTGAATATCTTGGTATTAATTCAAATTATTGTTCCCATCTTGGTTGATATAGATGCTATTATAGACACAACTTTTCAAGCAAGTATTCTCTGGTCATCATCAAGCAAGTATTCTCTGGTCATCATCAGGTGTTCATTCATTGGTTATACATGTGATATTATCATCTAGCGGTCATAAGTTCTATCCTTGGACCTGGTAGTGACGCACTAAAACCAACAAGAAAGAATAATATTTGATTTCATAGGATATAGCACAATAATCAACGGATAATCCATACCAGCCAATCAATTGACTTCTGACATCCTAAAAAGTGTTTTTAAGACGTAATTGCTTTTGTTGGTAGTTTAATATTTTTATATAGAATGAAGAGAGTTCAGAATAAAATACTAAATGCCATCCTTGCTCGTAAATTGCCATTTGTCAGTGTAAAACTTTCATAAAATATTTGTCTGATGTTCTTAATCGGCTTAATATAACTGTTAACCCCAAGTCATTGACCATCGAGTAATGCAAAAAATAAAATGATAAGGCACTGTTAAAGAGCAAACATGCGGCAAGAGCTTTCATAACTGGCGTTAAAGTTTAATAACTGGTGGTAAAGAGAATGAACTGAGCCGATGCTGCCTCACTATTGTCTCTGTAATGGACTGAGCCGACGCTGGCTCGTTAATGTTTCTCTTGCCGTAAGTGGGACAGGAAGAATAAAGAGTACTGTGCAAAATTATTAGGACAAGAACTATTTTATCTTTTATGAGGCTCCAAAATAAAATTTAAAATCACCCCTGTCCTAACACTTTTGTACACTACCGGTAGTGTGCAAAAGTATTAGGACAGGGGTGATTTTCCTAAAAATCTCACTGAAATTCAAATACAGGGTTGAAAAGCCAAGTAAATTGCTAATAAATATTGATTATTTAAAACTAGGTGTAAAAGAAATATATTAAAAGGAAGTTATATTTAATTTTTTCCTATTTTCTATTTAACGAGTTAGTTTCAAACTACTCATTATTCTATTATCCTTGGATATGACTGACTTTTTTCTTACTCCCCCTTCTCAAATGGGTAAATCTAATGTTACTTCGCAAGACACACTTTGGGAACAAATACAAGCTACTTGGCAGGAGATACCATTAGATACATTGAAGAAGCTTGTGATGTCAATGCCTGACAGAATAAAGGCTGTGATCAAAGCAAAAGGCTATTATACTAAATATTAAATTTATTTAGTAAAATGTATTTCTTCTTGTTAAAGAATTTGTTGAGTAAATCAAATTAAATTACTTTAATTAAATTATTTATTTTCTGTCAATATGCCTCATGAAAGATAAAATAGTTATTGTCCTAATACTTTTGCACAGTACTATATATATATATATATATATATTAGGTGCGATTAGTAAATTGTGGGAATTATTTTATTATTTCAAAACAAAAGGCTATCATACTAAATATTAAATGTATTTATTAACAAGTATTTTTTCTTGAGTAAAGAAAAGTAATTTTTTATTGAGTAAAGTAAATAAAATTACTTTAAGTTGTTTATTTCCTGTCAATATGCTTCATAAAAGATAAAATAGTTATTGTCCTAATATTTTTGCACAGTACTATATATATATATATATATATAAATATATATTAGGTGCGATTAGTAAATTGTGGCAATTATTTTATTATTTCAAAACAAAAGGCTATTATACTAAGTATTAAATTTATTTTGTCACAAGTATTTTTCTTGTTAAAGCATTTGTGGAATAAATTAAAAAAAAACTTTAATTAAATTGTTTATTTTCTGTCAATATGCCTCATAAAAGATAAAATAGTTATCGTCCTAATACTTTTGCACAGTACTCTGTTTATTAGTAGGTGTGATTGTTAAATTGTTGCAATTAATTTATTATTTCAAAGCAAAAGGCTATTATATTAAATATTAAATTTATTTTGTAACAAGTATTTTTTCTTGTTAAAGCATTTGTTGAGTAAAGTAAATAAAATAATACTTTTGCACAGTATTCTTGTATATATATATATATATGTATGTATATATATATATGGTGGTTACTGTTTCAGATAATATCTGGCTATCCAGGTAGAGAGCCTAGCCATGTTACAAATCAACACGTGGCTTATAATACAACTATACAAAGCGGACGTTAGTTACAGAATCTGGCGTGATCAATTTCTCTTAAACAAGGCCAGTAGTTCAAAACCTTGATCACGACATTTTTTAATAACAAAGATTGGCTCAACCCCCGTGAGTCATGTTTCTCCGACCATTTTCAAGGATGCTGCGCAGTAGTTGCCTCCCCTGGTCGGTAATATCAATGTCATCTTCTTGAGAGATTCAAACTGATGGTATTTGAACCCTGATCTCATGATTACGAACACACACACGTTCAAGCACACACACGGGATTGTGCATGTGCGTATGTATGTGTTTTTGTGTGTGTTTTGTGGCTGTGTATGTGTGTGTAAATCAACAAATAAAGACAGAGAAGGAAATAAAGTTCTCAGAAAAAAAATCTCATATTAGAGTTTGATTTTTCATCTATTGTATGTTTATTACTCTGAATTTCACGTCAGATTTCGAAGAAATCTATTCAGATATCGTCATTTTTATATTATTTCATCGGCCTCTGCTCGATTCATAGTAATATATATATATATGCCTAGCCCGGACCTTTCCACCGAGAATGCAATAACCTGACATCACTTTTGCTTGATCGCCGATCCCACAATGCATCTCGGTTTTGATAAGATTTACTCAGTCGAAAAGTGAAATGAAGCCAGCATGAAAGAGGCAGGCATAAAAACAAAGATGGGCGCATTATCTTTTCAGAAGGCGTTCTCTGCGGTTTGCATAAAAACGATCCGACATTTTGCTTGCAAGCAACGAGAGGATATTACATAATCGACTCTAGTCACGTGGTAGAAGTTCGACGCTCAGTTCAGGCAGCGCCCAAGTGGAAGGCCTTTGTACATAAAACTAGCGAACAAATAGGCGCGTGGGTCAGTAAAAGTGGAAGGAAGAGAAACGCAAGAAAGAAAGAAAAAGGAATGGAAGCGGAGAAAAAGTTTTTTTTTAAGTGGGGCAAGTCAGGAAAACTTATTACAGACGATGTTATGCCGACGTTAGGAAGATAGACGACAGAAGATTTGCACAACTTCATAAAACAAAAAGAATATTTTAAATAAGAAAAGTAAGAAAATAATTTATTTTAATCAATGGTTTATCTTGTTTTAGTTTTTTTTTTTTTGTTTCTTTTTGTTTTTTGTCTTAGTTTTGATTATTACATTTCAACCAGTACATTATCTCTGTTTCTTCGAATTTTTATAGCTTCAGTTAGTGAGTTTAGTGCCATACGTGATATACGCTTTTGGCGATCATGTCTCGAAAGGGACATTACATCTGGGAGATCGTTAATGTAAATAAGGAAAGGCATAGGACCTAGAATAGAGCCTTGAGGGACACCCGCGTTCGTATGATAGTATTGGGAGGCATGTCCGTTCAATACTATATTCATTGTGCGATTTGAAAGGAATGACTGGATAAAAGAAAAAAAAACAAAGGTTGCGAAAATATCTATAAAACTAGAGAAAACTGTTTACTAGGTTAGTGATCTTATTCATAGAAGCAATTCCTGAAGCAATAAATAAGATGAGTGGTGGTGTAGCGGATATCGACTCGGAACGACAAATCGGGTGCCGAGTTCGAATTCCAGTTGAATTCCCTACATTCACTCACGCACAAATACCCTTGGGAAAAGTATTAATCCGTTTCTTCCCTCCAGATATAGGTTAAATAATAGGACAGAGTGAGATCTGTAGCCTTGGCTGGCAACCAGTGTACAATAGAAAACATTAGCAACCTACTGCGGGATAATATGTCTGTTATATATCGACAAACAACAAACACGCATATATATAAAAATATAAAGTTATATTTTTATTAATGACGATGAACCGTGTAGCATAGGGAACAGAGAATTGAGAGAGCGCGCTTCTAATGGGTTGACGGGAGTGTAGTCTTATCTGTTGTGTCTCTCTCTTCACCGGCCGATCTCTGTTGCTCCTCTACTGGCGAATCCGTGTGCCGAGGTCTTTTTATAATCTTCCAGAACCGGGACTTTTTCTTCCGGTTTTGCCTCGCCCACGCACGCCACGTAATTCTCAGAGACACCTGTTCTGTTTGCCTCTGTAGCCATTTCCGCTGCTGCCGGAAATAAGGTCAAACGACATCCGTTCCTTTCAACGACCGGAAACACCCTCGCTTGCATCAGCCTTCCTCGGGTGGGGCCAGATTGTTATATTACATTCCGCCCAGTCAGTCATAAGATCCCAACTAGGTATATACGCTAACGACACTACAGTTTATTCTCGCATCGATCAAAAGTAAACCTTGCTGCCGAGCTTGAAAAGGACCTCCGATTCGTGGCGGACTGGGGTAAGAAATGGCTCGTGAAGTTTAATGCTTCCAAAACGAAGCTGCTATCACATGCAAACGCTTCTACCCACCATTAGCATGGATCAGGCTAGTCTCCCTGAAAATAAAACACTGCGCCTTCTCGGCTGAACTCTCACAACAGACCTCTAGTGGAATGACTATATAGAATCCATAGCTAAATTGGCTGCTAAGAAAGTCGGTTTTCTGTGTAGGGCCAGGAAGTGAAACAATGCTGCACATATATAAATCTATCATCTGCCCGTGCATTGAATACAGCTGCCATATCTGGTCGGGTGTTCCTGCTATTCACCTGGGTGTCCTTGACAAAATCCAACGGAGAATCTGTCATGTGATAGATCCCGACTTCGCAGCTCAGATACAGTCACTTTCTCACCGGTGCAATGTGGCTTCCCTGTGCCTCTTCTACAAATACTTTCATGGCTTCTGCTCCGATGAACTTACCTCACTGGTGCCCCCTATATATAAATTTATTCGAGACACAAGATTAACAACTAGGCCCCACCCTTTTACTATGAAAGCAATAAATTATAAAAGTAAATTCTACTCCAGTAGCTTCTTTTCTCGCACTTCCCCCCTGTGGAATTCCCATTCCCTTTACTTGTTTTTCCGACAGCTGCAATCTCCAAGAATTTAAATGTAAAGCTAATAGTTAACTCCTATCTCACTAACCTGCATCCTCTCTCTCATATTCGTTTCTCCGTCCACTCCACTCTCATCAGTATTCGCATTCTTCTCTTACCCACTTCCTGATACCCCCTATAACTTGTCACTCTCTCAAAACTTTCATTCTATGTAACCCCCTGCTAAACAGTGGCAGTAAAATGCCTTGTTGGGACGATATGATTATAAAAACGATCTATAGTATTATGATATGGATACAATCAATATATAAACTGATACCTCACTTTATGACCACAGTCATCCTTCTCTTACCTACTTCCTGACACCCTCTATAACCTGTCACTCTTTCCCATAACTGTTATCTTATGTAACCTGCTAAACAGTGGCAGTAAAATGCCTTGCTTGGGACGATATAATTATGGAAAAAAAAAAAATTCTTTCGGCTACATAGCTACTCATTATCACCGGCAACCTTTTCTCTTTTGCTGCCTTAAATAGCTGTTAATCATGTACCTACCTTTTTATTCTAATTCATTAATTTACTCAAACTCTTCAAGTAGGTTGCTCGATGTTTTTTTCTTCTGCTTCTCTTGTCTGCAATATATCTCATGAGTATTAGATTCACCAGCCACCCCCTTTTCTCATAATCTACTAAAATGTCCAGCTGCTCTTTCTGATTAGAAATATAAGTTTTCCTTACAGTTACTAGTTTTTTCTAAAACTTCTAAACTGATCACATGATCCTGCCTTGATATTTTCAGCATCCGTGTACAGAACTCCATCTCCCTCGCATCAAATATCGACTGCGTCTTTGAATAGATTGTTCAATTTTCACTGCCACATAGAATTTCAATATTTCCTCGATAAAAATCAGAATTCTACTGCGCATTCAGTCTCTAACATTTAACACGAACATTGGGAACATTTACACACTTCTAATAAAACAATTCAGAAATCTGCGCACTAAATATTCATTCATATCTTAATTGCAATATAATCAAGATTTATTTCAGGCACTAGAAAAAGTTTGTGTTTCAAACGCTAATGTCGATTAATTCGAAAACCAAAATCACACTAAACATTTATTTTACTCTCATCTTCATTATTTAATTTTTTTATCAAAACGAACGTCCGTTCACATTTTCCGGTTTACCGATTGGAAATAGTTTCAAATCCAGTATTAAAAGCAAAAGATGTCACAGGGCATTAAATAATAAAAGTTTTTTGATCTCAATGTTGAAAAATCATCAAATAACTCTATAATTATTACTATTGTCTATTTTTGTAATGACAGTTGACGTTGCTTTTAAACTCCTGGAGATTGTAGCTATCTGGGAAACAAGTACACGGAAGAGAGAAAAGAAACTCGAAAACTAGAAGTTACGGTTGCACTTGTTTCACTGTAAAAGGGTGGGACCTAATAGCCAATCTAGTAGCTATAGTAAATTCGTGTAGAGAAGAGCACTGGGAAGCTAAGCTCATCGAAGCAGAAGCCGTGAAAATATTTGTAGAAGAAACAGTTGGAAGCTACATAACGTCGGTGAGAAAGTGACTGGAGTTGAGCCACCTGGTCTGGATCAATTACATTGAAAATTCTTCTTTGGATTTAGTCAAGAATCCCGAGATGAATTGCAAGGGCACCCTCCTAGATTTGACAGCAGTATTCACTGCATGGGTGGATGGTTAATTTGTATATGTACAAGTTCAGAGGAGAAAAAATTCCAACACAGGGACCCGACCTTTCTGGTAGTAGGTTTAGCTATTAATCCAATGTAGTCGTTCCACTTGAAATCAGCTGAGTGAGTGAGACCGAGGAGGCCTAGTGTATTGCTTTCAGGGAGACTAGCGTGATCCATCCTGCCTCGGGGGATTAAGAGAGATTGTCTATGGTGATTAAAGGACAGCAGCTTCGTTTAGGAAGCATTAAAATTTACGCGTTTTCTTACCCCAGTCCACCAGTCTTTTTCGAGAGTGGCAGCAAGGTTTTGTTTTGTCAGCATCGGCATATTTTTATCGAGGCGGGGGTAAATGGTGGTGTCGTCAGCGTAGATGCCTACTTGGTATCTAATTAGATCAGAGAGATCTTTGATGAAAATTAGAAAAGGCGTATGACTTAGGATAGAGCTATGAGGGACATCCGCGCTCGTTTGATAGGATCTAGAAGCATATCAGCTCAATGCTACCTTCATTAAGCGATTTGATAGAAATGACTTGATTAAGTCAAACAAGCGTCCAGATATATCAGAGCGCTGTAGCTTGCGCAGAAGGCCAACAGCTCGAGTTTCGCCTTTCTTATCGAGAGTCTAATATATGTACTCTGTGATAGTCGTTGGCACATCAGCGGAAGAGCTCGCAAAGCGGAAGTCATATTGTCTATTGAGGAATTAGCAATGGGCTATGAGATGTTAAACCATTTCAGCATTGATGATGTGCTCAAACACTTTGCCAAAATCGGTAAAAACTGGTTGGGTGGTAATTGGAGGGGGTCTGGGGTTTCTCCAGTGTTTTTTAAAAATAGGAAACCCAGAGGAATACTTTCAGCAGGCAGGAAAGCACAAAGTAGAGAGACAGTAGTTGTATAATTTAGAGAGGACAGAGGAGAGTTCAGGGGGTATATTTCTTTATGCCGATCTCTGGGATTCCGTCACCTCTGCTTGTCTTATGGGGGTAAAACTTTGAAATTATGTTGGAAACTAGCGAGGGGATCCGATTCTTTGTTTTGATGTCCTACAATTTATTCTGATAAGTAAAAAATAAATCAATCTAAACAAATACAAATCTAAAAATATTCGTAAAAATGGGAAAACATGTTTTATTTGATAATATCTAAAAAATTGTAAGTAAACTTTTTTCTTTGTTACCAATTTTTGCGAACTTCGAATTAATTGCAGTAACAAAGTCGACAAAGATTCCTGTTGAATATGAAGCTGATGAATAAAATCTCTTTAAAGATGCAAGTGAATTTCCCATCAGAAGAAAACACATGTAAGAAAACCGAAAGAATCTGATAAATAGGCGGCGTTTCTCTAAAGATAAAAACAAGAGATCAATGGATTTCTAAAACTAATTTCACAATAGGGAAAATTCGTTTTTATTGTCCTTATAATTTTGTCATTATTCTGTCTTCGAATATTTATAAATGTATTTATCATTATGCACTTTGGACATTTCCTGTAATTATAATTTTTATATAAACCATAATGTCTCTTAAAGTTTCAGTAACTTGTCTGAAAATTTATTGATCCGACCTACTTAGCGAAATTCGATCATGCGTGACATTGTCTATTAAGGTCCATTAAGCTAATTTCCCTATAATATTCACGGTGAAGTACGTTTGATTTTCACTGTGTGTATCAACATTGAATTTTTTGACAACCATAGTATATGCATACATGCATACATACATTCATATCTATCTATCTATCTATCTATCTATCTGTATATATATATATATATATATATATATATATATATATATATATATATATATTGTCTTATGGTTTACACCGGTGACAGAGATAGATATTTGAACCTGGGTTAAAAGTAGAGTTAAAAACACCGATTTTCTTTTCGGTTAGACAGGCCTCTTCCACTTGAAAGTTTTGTGCAACACAGTCTTTCTGGCCTTGTGCAAGACTTAATAAATATAAAGAAAGTTTTAATTATTTCTTTTTACTGAGCGTCATTCCATTAAAAAATATATAACACCTTCTTTTGCTGTGATGTTTGATTCCTGAAATATCATTTTCAAACTAGTGCTACATTATCATATGAAAACAGCCTTTCGAAGATTGTTGTTTGTTCTTTCAGACTCAAAAGTAATTTTAAAAAATGTCAAAATCAAAAATATCTTTTTAATGGACATTTTTCTTAGACTTAAATATTAACAAGTGATATTCTCGCCTTGTATGGTTGGCGTCGTCTTCCTAATTGTAAATAGTAAAAGTCACGTGTCATTTAAGAATCGATTTTTATTGATTTGTGTTGAATAAATATGTGTATCAGATCATGAGCAGTGATTTAAAAATATACAAAGAGCGCAAACTTCATACGAAATGGCAAAATAGAAAGTCAGAATAAAAAGAGAACATGAAACCGTTATTCATACGTTTATATTAATCTTCGTAAGCAGGAAGATTGTATAGTGCCAATCTTTAAAGTCATAATCAAGCCTTGACATTTTCATCTTAATTTTTACTACCACGGCAGATGGGTAAATATAAATCTGTGGAACTAATAGATGTCATTAAGCTTTATATGGTACAACTCAAGATCCTACAGAAGTAGGAAGAGTGTGTTGCGTCAAACCTTTAAGTATTGAGAACCCACTAATTTTTAGTTGATGATTTCCTGTTTCGAATTAATTTCAGTAACTTATAGTCCACAAAGTTTCCTGTTGAATATGAAGTTGATGAACACAATTTCATTAAAGATGAATGTTAATATTATTTGAATAATTATTAACTATTCATAAAAACAAAACTTTTCTAAAGATTTGATCAAGATTTAGTTCAGAAAATTGCAATACATATGAGAAGTTCTATGAGTCAACCTCACCAATAAACAAAGTAATGTGTTTCGGAAATAACAAGAATTGTACAAGTGAGCTGTTTTTGAACAAAAGCAAGAAGACCTAAAAGAGATCGGAATGTTAACTTAAATCAAAATAAAAACGATAAAGAAACGCAAAGTAAATTCAAGATTTTGTTTTAGCAGATTAACGAAAAATCGAGAAGCCGAGTTCAAATTCCAGTTGAATTCCTTGCATTCACTTACGCGCAAATACCCTTGGGAAAGGTATTAATCCGCTTCCTTCCCTCCAGTTTTGAGTTAAATGACAGGACAGATTGGGTTCTAGAGCCTTGGTCGGCAATCAGTCTACCTCAGAAAGTAATGGCTACCTACTGCGGGATAATCTTCTGCCCAGTCAGTCATGTTTCTTTCGAGATATGGTCACCCGAAACGTGTATCACGAATGGCACTTAACTGACTAACTGAATATAATAGTTGAAAACATGATTAAGGATTCCACTGAGTATAAAATGGGGGATCAGTTTTATATTGTTATGAAGTAATAAACTGATCCCCAACTAATTACTGCTTAATAATATAATACATCTCTTCCCCACTAGCTATGAGTCAAATAACCAGACAGATTGGGTTCTATAGCCTTGGCTGGAAACCAGGTTACTGTAGAAAGCAATGGCAACCTACTGCGGGATAATCTTCTGCCCAGTCAGTCATGTCACTTTCGAGACATGGTCGCCCAAAGCGTTTATCTTGCATGGCACTTAACTGACTGATTGACTGACCATCTTCTGTATTCTTTACCTAACTTCATGTTTTTACTGCATTCTGATTGGCTAATTTTATTATTTTACCCCTCAGTTTTAACTTAATGCCATTACAACTACGTTTTAGTTACCTTCATCGTTTTGCCTATTATTTTATTTAATTTTATGCTTCTCCTCTCCGTTATAGATAACTTTATGCTTTTACCCAACTTTTTATCTAATTTCATGCTTTTACCCAATCCTTTATCAGCTAACATCAAGCTATTTTCACTCCGTTTTTAGCTAACCATATTTTTATTCATTCGTTTTAGCTCATTTCATGGTTTAACCCAAACTTTAGGCTTTTAGGCATCCATTTCAGCTAATTTAATTTTTTACCTCTTAGTTTTAGCTAACTTTATCCTTTTACCCCTCAGTTTTCTCTCTGCAAAACCTCTTACTAAAGCATTTTGCCATCTTAGAGAAAATTGAAATTTGTTACAAGAAACTTCTATAAAGGTCAGCCGAGATGACATTTCCAAGATGAAATATCTGATGAACCTGTGGATGTTTGAAAATTTAAACCCAAAAGCTGTGACAATATTGACTTGAATCCTAAAGAAACACGCGGTCACATATTTTGCTCTTCTGACCTATATTACATTCTTTTTGCAACCGATACCCAAATACACACGTTTTGTCGGTTGCAGCTTTCCGTCTATGGATGATGGACAATGCTCCTCAAAGGTGGAAAAGAAACTTGAATCGACAGGAAAGTGGTTCTACAGAAGGATGCTAAGAGTATCATCGACTGAGCATAAGAACAATGAGGAAGTTTTAGAGAAAATGTATGCAAAAATGAAACTTATTGTTAATTAAGGAAGGGACTGTTGAAATTTATAGGCTACATAATGAGGAAAAATGGCTTGAAAATTCTGATACTCAAAGGAGAGGTTGAAATCAAGAAATACAGAAGAAAACACTTAATATAATTAGTAAGTTTCTGTAAATGAATGGCGGAATGCAGAAATAACAAAAAGATCAAATGTGTTAAGAACAACAAAGGACAGAAAGTTGTGGAGAGCCATGATCATCTAGCTCTGAAAATACACGGCGCACAAATATGAAGAAGATTTGAATGCCGTATGTGTTCGAATTAATCTTTCTAATCGTTTTACCCCAAACAAGGTGGTACCGTCACTGATGCGCAGAGGGCTACATAAAAGTAAAATATTAGATAGGAGGAGAGTAAAGAGAAAGATGAACCTGTTACAAGGTGTGCCAGAGAAAGGAGCAAGAGAAGCATGGGAATACAGATGTGATGACAGTTGCAAAGGTAGAGAGAACGGAAAAGAAATACAGGGTGATGTAGAAAGAACTGGAGTCAAGTGGTTAAGAGATATGTATTGACATTGCATTTAAATTCCTGGAGTCTTAGCCGTCAGCAAAGCAAGAATATGGAAGAGAGCTCCACAGGCGGGAAGTGCGAGAAACGAAGCTGCTGGAATAGAATTGTCGTCTGCATTTGGTTGAGCTAACTTTGAATGGGTGGGACCCAGTTGCCAGTCTGGTTGCACGAGTAAACACCTGTTGCAGAGGCACCAGTGACTTAAGTTCATCGGAGCAGAAGACATGAAAATATTTATAGAACAGACAGACAGAAGCCACATCCCGTTGGTAAGAAAGTGACTGGAGTCGAGCCGCCATGTCGGTACCTATCACATTACTGATTCTCCCTTGGAACCTGTCGAAAACACTGAGGAGAACAGCGGGGACGCCTGGATATATATGACAACGGTATTCCATGCACAGAGTTTTGTACAAAAAGTTATCGGCAAAAGACTCCATTCAAATCCAGACATAAACACATTATCGCTTTCTTTGGATTAAGACTGTCCTATAATATATTTACTCTTCATCCGCTGACAAGATTTGTTTAAAAAAAAAGAACATATTTGTTTTGTTTGAAGAGAGAATCGTATACACCACTAAGGTGTTTTTTTTAATTTTTATTTTTATTTTGTTTTATTGCTTAATTTATGTGAACGCCAGGCATGAAATCTCATAATATAAAGTTGCTAAAAACAATTTGATTTCGATCGTGTCGTACGAACTTGATTATTGTAAAGTAATATACTTATTTAATTGGTGCGAGACCACGGAACATTGTGCAACGGGAAATTTCTGACAGGAAATCTCACAAAGTCGATTATTCACAGTGTTTCTCCATAAACTTCCACACTTTCGAAATCATTTTTGTTTGTTTTATTGTTTGTTTTTTGTTTTGTTTTCTTTTTTTTTACGGTAAGAGTTAGTTGAAACGTATTTCCTTATTTCATTAGCTAAAAACGTAGATGTGTGGATGGTGTAATGGTTAGTGGTACCGAATGGAAGATAAAAGAGCCGACCTTGAGAAAGGTCAATGGTTAACTAACAGGATTTGAATCTGGAAAAAATTTAATCATTCTCAAAATTTGTTAATGCTATATTTACAAGCAAAAATAATTGTTCTTACAATCCAAAATATGTTTTGGTTTGTTTAAAATAAACTACATATGGTTGATAAACCGTAAATTACAAATCAATCAGATACAAATGAATACGTTACTGAAAATATGGCTTTTTTGTCTATTTTCAGTGTTATACACTCACTCGTATGACAATATGATATAATGCAATTAAAATTATATTTTATTTAAATTAATTGAGACTAAACGCTTCTAATGATGCGTATCAACAAAAACATTTTTATAGTAATGTTTATCATGCACAAGGCTCAAGGGCCACACAAGGTAGAGGGTTAAGTTAAGAAGAAATTTGTTCAAATAAAAACGGGAAGATAACGGTTAACTCTAAAGTTGAACGATTTATGAGTGTAGAGATTGAGGAAACATCCTCTTGTTTGCCCAGAGCAGTCGTTGGCAGGAAAAAGCCGTTTGTATGAAAATTCTGACCAATAGAATATGGAGGGAATGTGGGCGGTTTTTATATGGCATGACTTATCTTTGGCGTGAAGGTGTGAACTGACGGAACCAAGGAATGCACTTGGCGAAAGAGAAGTGGGATGGTAGGGAAGAATTCTTCAGCTACAAGGGTTCTGAGACACTTTTGAACTTTATCAAGGCTGGAGAATGAACTGCCCAAATATGACAACAGCAGTCAATTTTTGGTCTGACCCGGCTCATATAAATGAATAGTATGAGGAGTCATGTACTTGCTGCAGCAGTATAGAGACCTGACTATTGTAGCTTCGTTAGCTATGGATCGTATATCCAAATTACACTTCAGGTCAGGTGTGAGTTTGAAGCCCACTTGTTTTCAAAGGCACTGTGCCTCCTTGAAGGAACATCCGTTTATCGTGAATGGTTGTAGTTCGGCGATGATGAAATGTAGCTAATTTGATTTTCGAGGCAATGTAACCAACCAATTACCATTGGTTAATGTGTGCCAGATCGGTAAAGAAATCAGTTGCTAATCACTGACCATAAAGGATTCAAGAGGCCTTCTCGTTTGTAGTAGTATCTTAGACATGGATGTTTACAAATGATCTGAGTGTATTTTTAAGCAGATCATTTATGTAAATCTTAGCAAACAAGAAGAATATAATTTGTCAACTCTCGGCGTGTTCAGCTTTGGTTATTTTATTTTATCAAGCTCATCTTTTTCATTTTATAGCGTAGAACATTTTCAATGTAAAACTAGAAAATGTTCATCCGATGTTAATTATTTTGGCAAAGTTAAGTGGGAAAAGGATGACGTGTGTCTTTCTCGGAGAGGGAGGAATCACCAGTTGTTGGTGTTGTTAGGAAGCCAGCTACTATCAGTCAATTAAGTGCCATACGCGGTACACGCTTAGGCGATCATGCCTTTTTCGAGACATGACTGACTGGGCAGAAGATTATCCCGCAGTAGACTGCCATTGCTTTCTGCAGTAGACCGGTTGCCAGCCAAGGCTATAGAACCCAATCTGTCCTGTTATTTGACTCAAAATTAGAGGGAGAAGAGATGTATTATATTATTACTTAGTAATTAGTTGGTGATCAGTTTATTACTTCATAACAATAGAAAATCGATCCCCCACTTTATGACAAGTAGAAGCCTAAATCCTGATTCTGACTGTTATATTCAGTCAGTCAGTTAAGTGCCATACGCGATTCACGCTTAGGCGATCATGTCTCGAAGATTATCCCGCAGTAGGTTGCCATTGTTTTCTGCAGTAGACCGGTTGCCAGCCAAGGCTATAGAACCCAATCTGTCCTGTTATTTGACTCATAGCTAGAGGGAGAAGAGATGTATTATATTATTAGTTAGTAATTAGTGGGGAATCAGTTTATTACTTCAAACAATAGAAAACCGATCCTCCACTTTATGACCAGTAGAAGCTTTAATCCTGATTCAATCAGTCAGTTAAGTGCCATACGCGATACACGCTTGGGCGATCATGCCTCTTTCGAGACATGACTAACTGGGCAGAAGATTGTCCCGCAGTAGGTTGCCATTGCTTTCTGCGGTAGACTGGTTGCCAGCCAAGGCTACAGAATCCAATCTGTCCTATAATTTAACCCATAACAGGAGGGAAGAGATAGATTAATACCTTTCCCAAGGGTATTTTCTGTTAATGTATTTTATTGTTATTGCGTTATTTCATAATATCTGGCTAGTTATGCGTTGTCTTGGATGATGCTGGTATCACAGATAAAAGATGAGGAGAACGTCAAACGAAATATTAAAACGTCGCTTGGATTACTCATGCTGCTGTTTTAAACATAATTAGGTGGACCCGAGAATCTCATTTGTAAACAAAGGCTGGTAATTTTGAAATATAATCAGCAGAACATTAGGCATCAAATGCTAATTTGAACTCGACAAAAGGCGGGATAAAACTTTTGAAAAATGATTTTCTTTAGAGTCATGAAGTCGAGAATCTAATACGTGACAGTTGACCAAGGTGAACAATTTACAATCGTTGGGGAAAGAATTGTAATATGCAAAACACACACAGAGAGAGAGAGAGAGAGAGAGAGAGAGAGAGAGAGAGAGAGAGAGAATAGTAACGTGTAATGAGTTTTGGGAAAGCATTGCAATAGTTAGAATTATGGGTTAAGGTAACATAATTCGAAAGAGAGAAAGCACTGTCAAAAAAAAAAGACTATAATATTAAAGCATCAAGGCAGATAATTTGCATATTGAAGCCAGAATCGCTTATAAAAACGAAAAGTAATCTAATAGAAACATTTTCGATGAAAGAAGAATTTTTAAAATGATCAGAAACGAACAGAAGTTAAAAAATGTATTTTTAAAATAAAACGCGATTAAGGAAGGAAGCAAAAATAAGTTTTAAAAGAAACCAGTTTTAGTCAAAGGCGAAAATAAACCGATGCGCAATAAGAAAGAATTTTAAAATAAATCATGCAGGGTAAATAACAAGGAAGATAGCCATGGTAAGGCATCTGCAAAGATAGATTCGCCCATAGACCATGTGAACAAGACGTGAACAAAATTAATAACATTTTGTGACTTTTCATGGTTGATCATGCACATACATAATGTCCACATGTCTCTGCGTCTGTCTATATGTTGGAATTATGGGTAAAAATATACAAATATGTCTTTAATAATCTTCTTTGCAGAATGGAAAATACGCTTATATTCTTGCAGAGTCATAAATATGGCGGAAGTGCAGTGTGTAAGCGAACAGAGCAAGTGGAGTTTGAACTTACACTTAAACCAATAAAGGATTATTCCTATATCTCTTCTGTGTTTGCGTGTGTAAGTGCGTGTGGCATGTGCATGTGCCTAAATAGAATAGCGTGAGCTGGATAAGGCAAAGTGATGTGTCTAAAACAAAATGTAATCATGATGTAAATACCTAGAGGTTAAAAGATTCAAGCCGAAAATGGCAATGATACATATCGACTCTTTCTTGCTCGTACATAGATAGCTAGATATTACCTGATTGTGATAAACAGATTTTCAGATTTTTATATATATATATATATATATATATATATATATATATATATATATATATATATGAACAACGGTCATGTCACGTTGGATACACCGGTTCCCGCTCGATCACCGAAGTTGAGCCTGGTCAGTACTTAGGTGGGTGACCACTTGGGAATACCAGGTGCTGTTAGCATTCACGGATGTGCGTTGGGGTGCGGTGGATGTCGGCTTGGAGGGGGAAATTGGTGAGCCGAGTTCCAATTTCAGTCGAGCACGCTGCATTCACTTGCGCACTGGTACCCTTGGGAAAGGTATTAATCCGTTCGTTCCCTCCAATTATGGGTTAAATAATTGAGGTCTGCTGTTCGTGCGATCTGTGGCAGTCATCTGCACCAATTGTTTGTTATCAGCAGTTCCAAGAAGTGTGGATGGTACTACACAATGCCTTCACCACTATAAACAAATCTCTGTGTGGTTGTCTTGCTGGAAAAAGGTTGGACCCTCATACGTTGAACGCGACGGGAGAATCCATTATATATGAACATTATTTTTGATCGATATTCGTATTTAAGTAGATATTCTGTTTATAATCAAATGGTATTATATATTCATTTCCACCGGCCTGATTATTTACAATGAATTTTTGTTACGAAAATGTGTCATTCAGTAGGATTCGAACCTGCAACCACTATCCACATAAGAAAAGCCACCATGTGATCTGGCGCGTCTTAGACCTCTCGATCACGAATGACGATCAGTATAAACGAAGTCAAATTAAGTCGAAACAAAATAGCTACTTTTGTAGTTATATTATAACACACACACACACACACACACACACACACACACACACACACATATATATTCCTTGATGTATTCATTAATTCTAGCACACATAAATTTACTACTTCTCTATATAGGAAACCAACTAGCATAAATTCGTGTCTTCTTAATTATAATAGTGAATGTCCCCAACGATATAAGTTAGCTGTTATAAAAAACTTACTTCAACGCACACAAATGATATCTTCTTCCAAATCTATATTTTATAAAGAATTACACAACATTAAGCAAACACTAGTCAATAATGGATTTCCTAACTCCGTTATTGATCAACAAATTAAAATGTATCTCAACAAACTTAACAATAGCTCTAACAATAATGATAATATTAATAATAATGGTTTACATCAAAATAAACATAACACGATTAACTTATACTATTGAAACCAAATACATAATAATTATAAACAAGATGAAAAAACTCTCAAAAACATAATACGTAGAAATGTTAAACCAGTCGAAAGTAATAATCAAATTAAACTCATTATTTATTATAAAACGTTTAAAACAATTGACCTCATAGTCTATAATAACCCAACAGGCACTAAACTAAATTCTTTACAAAAAACCAATGTAGTGTACCAATTTACATGCCCATTCAGAGATTGCATCTCTGATACTAATCAAAAACCTAGTACATATATTGGTTTTACCACAACCACGCTCTCCCGTAGACTTACATGTCATCTTTCTGATCAGAGTACTATTAAACAATATTTCTCTGAAAAACATAAACATGTAGGTAATATCAGACAGATTTTGGTCAACAATACGGTGATCCTTACTCATACACACAGTAAGAGGAACCTGCAGATTTTGGAGGCCATGTACATCAAATCAAAACAACCAACACTCAATAAAATCAACTTTAAAACAGGAAATAACATATTACATTGCATTTGACTACATGGTTTTGTTGTCATTTCGCGCTATCCCGCGGTGTGACGTCATAAAACCGCATCGCAAACTTAAGAACTGCGTTTATTATTTTTGGTAACTATTGCCGTTGCCAGGCGGAGTTTTATGTCAACACAAAATAAAATCGTCGGTGATGGTGGATTTTATAATATTTCAGTTTAAACTACCTCTCTGAAGATGGCTCATGTGAGCCGAAAGCTTAGAAGAAAACCAATAAATAATTATCCAAATGTTGGAGAATTTTTGTCTTTATTTTCAACTGAAATTAAAGCAAAAATACGACGTTTAGAACGGCTCCTGATTAAACATAATAGACATTCATTGTCTCTTATATTTAATAGCATATGTCTAGAAAATTACTTGCTGCCTCGATATACTAAATATATATATGTATATATAAAATAAAAAGTATGAGAAGCCGTGAACGTTTTCTTTAAAATATATAATTATTGTTTTGGTATTTATACAAGTTATGGAGTATTAATTTGTCATGATTTGCGCTACACGTGTTTCGAGTCTAAAATTGACTCTCTTCAGGCGAACAAATTCGTTGTTTTACGTTTGGGTTTCTCTGAGTATCTGAGTATACATATATATATATATATATATATATATATATATATATATATAATTTATAAAAGATTTTAGATTATTACAATGGGTAATAAATATTTCACCGCGTTTTGATGTTATTATCGCGGCTCGTCTGACGATATTTGGTCTGACGATCCACGATAATAACATCAGGAGGCAGTGAGATATGTATTACCCATTGTAATAATCTAAAATCTTTTATAAATTATATTACTCGGTTAAATTAAATAAATGAATTTAACATTGAGTTCGATTCTATTGGAACTTACCTGGATTGCATACTAGGTGTACTATGATATATATATGTACAGTATTTACATTATTCGGGCTATTGTTCTCATCTTTGTTGCTTTTTTGTACAACGTTTCAGCCATTGTACACTCCGGCCTTCTTCAGGTGCTATGAATTTCGAACCTAAAATTATATTACAATCACTGGGGTATATGAACTGCAATCCTTGAGTAAAGCCTCGATTGGAAGTCATGAGTTATCACCCTCTGACCATGCAAGTTACTTGTTCACCACTGCTGTAGCCTGTTATTGAACTCACAACTCTAAGAGTCAAGTCAGGAACCAACCAACCAAACAATATCCACTGGGCCATATGTACTTATGGACAAAAACGACGAATAATGTAAATGCTGTAAATACTACCTCATCACAGAAATATATATATATATATATATATATATATATATAGAGAGAGAGAGAGAGAGAGAGAGATAAAGAGAGATAAATAGATGTTACCTGATTGTGAAAGATAGATGATTAAGAATGTTAAAACTTCCATATGAATATATGTTATGAGAAAAGTGTTCTCATGATGCATTAACATTTGAAGAATGTCTTACCAGTGACGGCGGATATTTCTTTTTTAATCGTATCACCCCGAGCAAGGCGATAACGCCACTGATGTGCAGGGGCCTACTAATAGTGAAAAAATTGGAAAAGATAAAGCCGGAAACCACATCCTAAACAGGGAACAAGGGATGAGCCTCTTAACCTGTTCAATAGACATGGGTGGAATGTGAACCGAGCGATAGATAGATCTTGAAACCTGTTAAAAATCATAAAAGCAATTCTGTTTTTTTATTTTTTTTTTCTCATTGTTTTTTTTACATTTTTTTACTCTACCTGTCTAGTTACGGGTATATGCGACTCGAAATTACCCGCAGTAATTCTCTCTCCTTACTTTTACTGTGCTATGCTGATTTTTTATTTATTTATTTATTTATTTTTGGGGGCTTTTTTCTGCGAGTTTTACGCATATCATAAAATAATATAAACTAATTCGTAGCTGTTACAGCAATTTAATATATCTAAACATTTTTGTGAAATTTTATGTTGTATATTATATATTATCATACTATATTTTATAATATGTCTTTGATGTTCAAATTATGAAAAATGTCCACATTTCATAGTCGCTTATCTCCGAAGCTGTGATCTAAATGCCACGGTTGTTACCACTTGCGTGGTGACCAAAATATATCTATTTAAAACTTAATTGTAAAATCGATACCAAAACAATTATTTATTCATAAAGATCAAAACGAATCACATTGAAAAGGACTAACAAAATAGTTTTTAAAAAAAATATTTTTCAATGCGAATATGCAATGTACTTATCTCCTTACACGGACTTCTAAATTGAACATGAAGAGGTAAGATATAAATTATAAAACTATTTTATGCTATAATTTTTCGTAATGTTTGCACAGAGATACCTACACGGGCAGGTAAACAACTTTATATGTAATTACATTTCAACTTCAGTGTTTTTACAGATTAATGCGTTATATACCTGCATGTGTAAAACGTGTCTCGCTTAGTTACTTAGAACTGTTTTTATATTTCATCATTTCATTATGATTAAACATTTGTTCATTTATTTTGAAAGATTCTAGATTAAGTATTTTCAATATTATTTTACTTCAGCGTTGTCTGAGATAATATTTTAATATTGGGAATACATTCTTCACTGTTTCCTGTCATCCAGACATTTAACGATCGCGAAAATACCCACATGACATTTGAACTAACATGACGGATAAGAGACACCTAATTTTAACAAATGTATTTTCACTGTATTTTGAATAAAAATAATTAATATATCTAGTTTAGTAATCATTAGATTAGTTTTCATTAAATCGTATAATTCTATTATCGTTATTTTAAGAAATATATTTAATTATAGAGTTTAAATTGGTTTGTCAGTAGACATCAGTTATGCAATCGAAGTTAATTTTGTATGATACGCTTTAACATTTAAACGAGTTTAAAACAAACTTGATTTAAAACTTGATTTTGCACATAAGCAATATTTATTTTAACATTTAAACGAGTTTAAAACTTGATTTAAAACTTGATTTAAAACTTGATTTTACACATAAGCAATATTTATTTTAACATTTAAACGAGTTTAAAACTTGATTTAAAACTTGATTTTACACATAAGCAATATTTATTTTAACATTTAAACGAGTTTAAAACTTGATTTAAAACTTGATTTTACACATAAGCAATATTTATTTTAACATTTAAACGAGTTTAAAACTTGATTTAAAACTTGATCTTACACATAATCAATATTTATTTTAACATTTAAACGAGTTTAAAACTTGATTTAAAACTTGATCTTACACATAATCAATATTTATTTTAACGTTTAAACGAGTTTAAAACTTGATTTAACACTTGATTTTACACATAAGCAATATTTATTTTTCCAACTAAAAATGATGGAATGGTATTGAAATTAAAGTATAATTTATTATTTTCCTCATCTTTGTTGTTGTTATGCACAGTCAGTCAGTTAAGTGCCATACGTGATAAACGCTTGGACGATCATGTCTCTTTTGATCCATAACTGACTAGGCAGAAAATCTTCCCGCAGTAGGTTGCCATTTATTTTTGCTGTGGACTGGTTGAAAACCAAGTTCAGTCTGCCTTGTTATTTAACTGCAAGCGGGGAAAGTTGGATTAATAGGTTTCCTATTTGCGCGTAAATAAACGCAACGAATTTAACTGGAATTCGAACTCGGCTCTTCAATTTCTCATTCTGAGCCGATATCAATTACTACGTCTCCAAATTCATAAATCGATGTTTTAATTCACTAGGCTATTGTTTCGTAGGGCAATTCTTTGTAGTGAACTTGGAGCCTTAAACTTAACCTGCCTGCTGATTGTTGCTGCTGATGCCGTTGCCTGTCATTGATTCTTAGCAGGCTTAACATAGAAATAGATGCATCATGGAAGCTGCTTATAGAGAAAGGACGAAACATCCTCAACAGAATCAGCAGCAGCTACTCTCAATGACAGTCAAGACAGACAGCAAGAGCAACAGATTTGGTTTAAAGTAGTCGAACGAGAACGGTTTACCCTCGTAGATTAAATGGGTTCAATTCAGTTCAGTTACCCAGATCGATATGCATCTGATGAAGGTCAGAGGACACAAAGGTTGAAACACTGATAACAACAACAAAAAAATTGCATAAATTATAATTACTCATGCCAGAAATTATATTTTTCATTAAGTACAGTAAAAAGCTATTAATTCTAATGATTGTTGCTTTGTTTTTATTCTCTTACGTCGGCAAATTTTGTATCGATTTTAACCTTTTAAAAGCGTTTTAGATGAGATCAGTATGCTGTATGAATTTAAATGCTACATAAAAGTTACTCAATTTCTATTTAAAAAAAAATTTAAATGACTCTTCAGCAACGGAAGTTGCAAAAAAATATTCCCTCTCTCTCCGGAAATGAAGCTTTAAGTATTCAGACATTCCAATGATTATTGTGAAAAATTTCAATCAGGAAATCTTTTCTCACGAAAATTCTTGATCTAACTGGTTGAAGGACATTCTGCAAAGACATAGTTGAAGAAAATCCAAAACAAACTACAGTTCCCTTCAAGACACACTTTTAAATATTGAATTCTTTTATGAACACTAAAAAGTTGGTCAATGGTTCCTAATTACAACTCAGCTCAAAGACTTGTCCATCTATTGTCACTGAAGAATAGCCTTGCTACTGTCAGTCAGTCAGTGAGTGAAGTGCCATACGTGATACACGCTTGGGCGATCATGTCTCTTTCGAGACATGACTGACTGGGCAGAAGATTATCCCGCAGTAGGTTGCCATTGCTTTCTGCGGTAGACTGGTTGCCGACCAAGGCTATAGAACCCAATCTGTCTTATTATTTAACCCATAACTCGAGGGAAGAGACGGTTAGCCCCAAATGTAAAAGAATCAACCCCAAAGAAGGAAAACTTTTTATTTGCGGTCGTTCAAATTAAAACATGGCCAATAAAAAAGAACAGTATTCTAGAAAAAAACACTTGCGTTCGAATCTCACCACGGGTGAGTCATCAAGAATGTAACCTCGGCCAAGGAAGACGATCCCAGCTTGTGGCAACGCTGGTAATTTCCTAAAAACCACAGAACGTATTGATAAAAACTTGAAATTGAGATTGAGTTGACGGAAGCGTGCGAAAGATATCGGTGGTTAGTATGTGATTGGGGTGTTTAGTGTACTGGCCAGCTTATTCACGCTCTCCCAGAAACTATAAGAAAGGTCTGCCCAACATAGTTACAGTATGAAATACGTTTTTACTCTGTATATATTGAAGAAACCTAAATGTGCGTCCTGATTCGTCGACGTCTGTAACAAAGGTTAGATTACAGATTAAAAAAGTCCGAAATGAGCAGTAAGCCATCATCATATGGCAGTTTTATAATCAAATTATTTGCAACCTGTTTCACGCGTCCTTTTAAGGTTCTTTTCGAACCCGCAAAAGATCTTAACTCTTAACACTAATTGCAATTTTAGTCATTGTTTACCAACCCCCAGGAGATATGCACTATAGCACATAATTGGATTTTATTCCATCGATGATATACAGTGGATAGAGGACGGCATTCACATTATTATGGTGAGGTAAATTCAGCTGAGATACGCGGAATATTTACGTCCCAATCTGAGCTGGCGCCGATTTAAAACATAAATGCATGAACATCTGACAACAAATATTGACGTGAAGAACGTGTTGGTGGAACGATTTGCGAATACTGTGGCGGACACGTAGCCAGTAAATATATAATACTTTTAATATTAAAAGCAAACAGAAATGAAAATAAAACCTTATATTTAGGTGATTTACCGTTCTTTTTAATCTATGGTGTTACAACAAGAGACTTCCATTTAGGTGTCATGCTTGGAAAAATATATTTCCATGCGTCCAACATACACCTAAACAGACAAGCGTTTCTATACATACGTGCATACGTAAATGCATACATACACACTATTATAGACAAAATATTCCACGGAAATGCATTTAAAAAATGATTAGCTCCCGCTTCAATTCATGTGAAACATATTTGATTAATGAGAATTAACTTCATATTGTAACGTACCAGTATACTGCCTTTTTGTTTTTTGTTTGCTTTTGTTTGTTTCTTTGTTTGCTTGTTTTTTTATTTTGATTTCAATCTCAAAAAAAATTCAGCAATAGTGAAAGATGTTAGCTTGAAATTCGTTTCCTATATTGTTACTTTACTTCATTCTGCTATCTTAACGTATTCCGATCCACACACACACACACACACACACACACACGTATATATATATATATATATATATATATATATATATATATATTCAAGACTCCCTTGAATAGGTCCTGAAGGTCAAGTATTGTCTGAGAAAATTGTAAATTGCATCAAGCGTTGCTTCAGTGCTGTCAATGTTAGGATCAACTTCATTACAAGAACTGCTTTTCCCCCTCCACGTAAGAATGTTTTGCCTACTAATCAACAAAGTCTCATTGTTTATCAGTATAAGTGTCGATGCGAGACGGAGGACGTGGGCAAGACCATTCAGCACGTGCCGAGTAGAGTCCGCAGACAGGAGCCTATAACATCTGGGCAGTCGCAGACTCATGAGTCAGCAATAGGCGAGCATCTATTGAATACAATCGAATACAGGACATATTATTCCCCGGATTTCTTCATCTTGCGCAGGGCTAGGACGAGATTCTATCTGAATATACGGGAGTCTCTGACCATCAACATACAACCACCTGTTCTGTGCAATTCAATTGAAATTCAAATTAGAACTTTTTGGGAAAACTACCGCTCAACAAAGGTAATGGTTTTTTTTTCCTGTGCTTTGTTCAAATTTTTAATTGAGATACTTATGTATCTTTATTAATAAACAGATGATTCTTTTTAAAATAATTGTAAATTGGCGTGGTAGTAAAAAGAATATGTTTATATATATATATATGAGCGTATAACTCAGACTGACACACAAATAATTGTTTAAAGTGGTGAAGGCTTGTGTAACATCATCCTCACTTTTTGGAACTGCTGATAACAAACAATCGGTGTAGAAGTCTGCCACCGGTCGCATGAACAACAGACCTCAGTTATTTAACCCATAACTGAAGGGAAGGGACGGATTAATACCTTTCCCAAGGGTACCAGTGCGTAAGTGAATGCAGAGTGTTCGACTGGAATTGCAACTCTGCTCACCGATTTCCTCCTACGAGCCGACATCCACTGCACCACAATAACGCTTACAGCACCTAGTATTCTCAAGTCGTGACCCATCTAAGTACTGACAGGCTCAACGTTGCATAACTTCGGTGGTCGAGCGAGAACCAGTGTATTCAATGTGATATGACCGTAAGCGTGTATATATATATATATATATATATATATATATATATATTCTAAACATATGCTATAAGAGATAATGAATGTCTATTATGTTTAATCATGAGCCCTTCTAAACGTCGTATTTTTGCTTTAATTTCAGTTGAAATAAAGACAAAAATTCTCCAACATTTGGATAATTATTTATTGATTTTCTTCTAAGCTTTCGGCTCATATGAGGCATCTTCAGAGAGGTTGCTTAAACTGAAATGTTATAACATCCACCATCACCGACGATTTTATTTTGTGTTGACATAAAACTCCGCTTGGCAACGGCAATAGTTACCAAAAATAATAAACGCAGTTCTTAACCTATTTCTGCTTTAATATCGTTCATGATAGAACGAAAGGACCGTAAGACTTTAACTGAGCATTCAAATAATTTATTAAGCTCATACTTGATTAAAGAATGTTCAATGGAGATGCCAGAGCTTTTGATTCTGGAAAATCTCCTCTGGATAAAGGAAGGAACCAAACTACAGGACAAACACGATCTGAGAAAGGTTCTTCTAATTCTCAGACTATTCCCCCTCATGCCATGATCTTATAGCCTGATTAAATTGGCTAATCAAATGACTGGGGTACCTTTGACGGAAATATGTGAAGAACGATCGGTACCCACAGAAACCACAAATTACTCCGAAAAGAAGAAACGACGTCATACTTATCCCAAAACCCGAGGAACCTTTCGGCCAACACTTTTCAAGGGCTTCGTTGGCAAAATTATAAATAGGGCAAGAACGAAGACAATATCAAAGGGGAATTATTCACAGTACTGGGAGAAAGTGGAATCAGTTTAAAAATAAACTTTAATGAAAAACATTAAAATGTGAGGTGGTTGTAAATTTCATTCCACAGGAGTGATGTAAAAAAGAAAAAGGTTTCACTCACAGACTCTCCAGTAACTGCAAGGAGCAAAAGAATGATCTTTCTGTCTGCACAGGCTCGGTTGCTGGATTTTCAGGCAAGTTTCTTCTTTTAAGAGTAATATATATATATATATATATATATATATATATATATATATATAAATGTTTGCTAATTTTGTCCGACATTTGGAAGAATGTTTTGGCCGAATGTTTTTGGTTTATCTCCGTCTGTTCAGAAAGTTTTTATTGATTTTATCATACTTCGGCTGATGTATTAACACCGTTCTGATAATGTTTGTTATAATTTTTAATTGAGTTTGTGTTTTGTTTAACGAAATATCTACCACTGTGGGTTATTTAATGCCCTAAAACTTAAGGTTTTAAGGTTATTTTAATGTTCATCTATAGTGAAAAGGTTGAATTAGTAAGATTTTAGTGAAAATTGTTTTTATTCTTTTTTATTTAAAAAAACTGGAAATGTTTTCTAGTTTTGTATTAAAAAATGTTTTGCTGCGAATAATTTTTTCCTTTAAAAATGTGTTATGGTGATCATATTTCTTTTAAAAAAATGTATTGTTGCTAATACTTTTCCTTCAAAAGTGCATATTTTTCTATAAAGTCCATTTTTATGCATATATTTCTAAAAAATGTATTTTTATACTTTCATAGTGTTTTGCCCCTCATTTGGGGTCTAACTATTTGCGCTATAGCTGGGACCCTAACAGGTGCTACCACTCTGAGTCAAGGTGGACCTGGGAATAACAGCAATTAAAATGTGGTTCCATGCTTCACACAACCTCCCAATCAAAGGACTTGCTGCCGGATGCAGTTTACCGTCATGCTCAGGACCGTAATTTTTAATATTGAAATTTCACCAAAAGAACTATCCACTTACTTTCCTGTACACATTACCTGTCATGCTCCTCAAATAGAATTTACTATAATAGCACGGTTATTAGTAAAAATTTAAATTGCATCATTTGTAATGCCAATGAGTAACACATTTACTCCTTATACAACTTTTGCAAGAATAGATAGATAGATAGATAGATAGATAGATAGATAGGATATGGACAAAAATAGATAGATAGATAGATAGATAGATAGATAGATAGATAGATAGATAGATAGATACGGACAAAAATGAGATAGATAGATAGATAGATAGATAGATAGATAGATAGATAGATAGATAAGGACAAAATGAGATAGATAGATAGATAGATAGATAGATAGATAGATAGATAGATAGATAGATAGATATCGGACAAAATGAGATAGATAGATAGATAGATAGATAGATAGATAGATAGATAGATAGATAGATACGGACAAAATGAGATAGATAGATAGATAGATAGATAGATAGATAGATAGATAGATACATAGAGATAGATAGATAGATAGATAGATAGATAGATAGATAGATAGATAGATACGGACAAAATGAGATAGATAGATAGATAGATAGATAGATAGATAGATAGATAGATACGGACAAAATGAGATAGATAGATAGATAGATAGATAGATAGATAGATAGATAGATAGATAGATAGAGACAAAATGAGATAGATAGATAGATAGATAGATAGATAGATAGATAGATAGATGTCCAAATTTCAGTTATTCAATCAGTGAACCGTAACTGATTCTCTAGAAGTAGTTTGTACTCACGAATAAAGACTTTATGAAATGCTATTATGACGTCAGGTTTTTCTTTTTTCCTTGATAATAAAAACCTCTCGTAAGCAGCGGTTTTATAATAGTTAAAACCCTATTTTATATTTAATTCTGCAGCATACGGAATGCCATGTCTTTCTCTGTGAAAGCCGATTACTCTGTTGTTCTTACCTAACAAACATTTCCATCTCGGATATAATATATATATATACATATATTTATAATATTTTTTTTATGTTTTGCTATATCCGAATCTTTTCTTGTTGCAATATCAGTTCGTAAATATCTCCAATGGACCTGAATATTTTAAATACGACCTTCTTACTCCGAGTTTTATTCTAACTTCTTTGATAAAGCATCTCCTCTTTGTAAACACTGAGAATTGTTTGAATTTCTTACATGAAGAATTCATAGTATTTTTGGTCCTATTAAAATTCTGTTAGCTTCTTAGTTAGTTGGTTGGTGAATGCCTACGTTACATCCGGCCAATAGCTCATAAATAATGGACGATTCGGTTTTAATCGTTAGGAAAGACGGAAAAGATATATCAGAGATGCTGTGTTTGATTTCCATGAGAAAGAAAGAAAGTGTTAGGCGGCATCACCGACAGAGTGAATGAACTTTTCCAACCATTAATTATACCTCTTCTTACAAGAGCGTCCTCAGAGCGGCCCGAAATCAGTCGAGAGTCGGGTTACGAAAACTGCTAACTTAACGAGCATTACGAGTCCCGGTTCTAAGGCCGAGGGTTGAATCATAGTATTCCACACTAACTCGTATTATCGTTCCATGTATGTTTTCCGAATTTAATATATATTAGTATTTTTTTTTTATTTGTTTATTTGAAAATGAGATCTGAAGAGAAAAACCACGCCAAGAGACGACGTATACGTGACCAGGGAAAGTGTTTCAATTAATCTGCACAAGTTTCATATATATATATGTGTGTGTGTGTGTGTGTGTGTGTGTGTGTGTGTGTGTGTGCGCGCGCATTGGAAGAAATGTGTACTGTCTGTGTAAAGTTCAGATAATAGTCCCCAAGTAGCAATAGCGATGCATATTTTCGATTAAAAAATTAACATAAATGCATGAAAAAGGTGGTTAGGATAAAAAAAAATGCTGAGAAAGAAATGAAACATGTAGAGTGATGATATAATTAGCTGTCAGCACCTTTGTTGTTTATGGTTCAGTTTTCGTTTCAAAGTAATTTTTGTTCCATTTCACTATGGTCAGACTGCACTCTCTGGGCGGGTCTGGCAATCTAAATAAACAGCTCTTAATTAAAAACTTGGTATTGGTTTGGGATAAAAAAGGCAAATCAGCCTTGTCGGGATTACAGTGAAGGCATCAGCATCATCATATTGGATGTGGTCATTGGCAGAATCTGCCAGACCAGATCTGTACTACTGAACTGCAATGTTGACCTGCAAAAAGACCCTTCAATAGGACTTAATTATTTTTTATGCTTTATTATATCCGAATCTATTTTTTGTTGGCAATTTCAGTGTGTAAATATCTCTAACGAACCTTAATATATTGATTATTCCGAGCCGACAAAAGCTGCGGGAAGACATAGCTTGGCACCTTACGTCTTAACCAAAACCTAGTAATGATGCATGGAGGTGTCCTGACGGATATACATGGCGTGTCCTAACGGATCACCTAGTTCAATTATTATATTAATGCTTTCACTGGAAACAGTGATCGTTTCACATCCGAAACTTTTGTGTTCAAAACGGGTCTTATTTATGCTCGATCCAAGTTGTCTATTTCCGTCCGTTAAGTGCCATACGTAATAAACACTTTGACGATCATTGCTGAAAACGGACATGACTGACTGGATAGAAGATTTGCCATTACTTTCTGCGTTAGGAGAGTTGCCAACCAAAGCTATAGAACCCAGTATGTTCTGTTATTTAACCGATAGCTGGAGGGAGTGAATGCAATGAATTCAACTGAAACTTAAAGTCGGCTCTAGGATTTCTCGTTCAAAGCTGATACCTACTGTACCACAACTCACACACCAACCTTTTCTATATTCACATTAATAACAACTGACAACTATAGAAGGGTATTTTTAAACCGAGAAGACCCGAAAAGAATCTAGTGAACAATTTACTTTGGGTCAAAAAGAAAAATTCCGCTGCCCTTTGACTTTATCAAGCAAATGTCAATTTTGCCAGCTCAAAGCTTTTTTTTCGCTTTCCATCTCGGTCCTCAAAAGTTGTTAACTCGAAGAAAAATACAATGCCAGCGTGTAAATGAAGACAGACATACGGTCGGACCCCTGAAGACCTTTCTAAGTGACTTTGGATTAAATATAGAAAATGTCTATCGACCGAAAGGACCAGTTACTGAATAATTTTGGACTGCTGCCTTTTCGAATACAAATATATGAATAAAAAAAGACATTGCAAAAAAAAATAAATAAATAAATAAAATAAAATAAAAAATAATGGAAACGTTGTTAACATTTAGAACACCTGAAAAAGTGCCAATCTTAGATTATATTTTGATAGTGAATTCCTTACGGCTTTATCATGCAAATAACACGCATTTCCTTTGTGCTGGATTGCACTACTACATAAGAGAAATTTTATTCGTATATATTTTTGAAAATTAAATTATCATCATTTATGCTTACTAACTTACTGAAGATTTAAATTAACATAGTCTACCATAAGAAATCAAATATTGACAATTTCTACCATGTGGAGATTTCTTCTTAGTGACGTGTATTAGTGCGCAAAAATATTAGGACAAGAACTGTAATATTAGATTTATCAATTTTTTTATCCAAAATATCCCATAGATGTTCAATAGAGTAGTTTCAAAATAACTTTTTTTTAATAGAAAATAGGAAAACATATAACTTCTTTTTAATACATTTCTTTTACACCTAGTTTTAAACAATCAATATTAGCAATTTACTTGGCTTTTTCACTCTGTATTTGAATTTCAGTGAAGTTTTTAGGAAAATCACACCTATTCTAATACTTTTGAACAGTAGTGTGCAAAAGTGTTAGGACAGGGATGATTTTAAACTTTATTTTGATACCTCATAAAAGATAAAATAGTTCTTGTCCTAATACATTTGCACAGTACTGTAGTATCAAATCCACCTGAATGTTTAACTTCGTAATAAAATTTTGGAGAGGAAAACAAGAACTCTCTTTCTAGCAATCAACTTCCTTGACCGTTTTCTTCTTTTAAATCAATACATCCGTTTAGTTTTTAAACTACTAATGTACTGATAATTAGTTACTATTATTATTATTATTATTATTATTATTATTATTATTGCTAGAAATAGCAGTAAATATTTTAAAATTTATCTATTATAATTTTCTGATGAATGATAATTTTAAATTTAATGACTGAATAAGCTCCTTGCGATTTCTATGGCTAAAAATTTACTACGGAAATTTCCCTATTGCCTCTTGAAATATTTGAGTTTAACGATTTTAGCAACGCATTAAAATAGCAATAAAAATATAAATGTAGGTCATTCTTTAAAAAGGTACGAGGGTGTAAAAAGGTACGAGGGTGTAAAAAGGTACGAGGGTGTAAAAAGGTACGAGGGTGTAAAAAGGTACGAGGGTGTAAAAAGGTACGAGGGTGTAAAAAAAGAATCAAAACTGACAATGTTTTCCATTTCACTGTAGCAGACACATGAGAGAGTTATCACATTTTATATCTTACTTTTCTTTCTTTATTCATTTCCTCCTTTCTTTCTTTCTTTCTTTCTTTCTTTCTTTCTCGTCAGTCAGTTAAGTGCGATCATGTCTCGAAAGAAACATGACTGACCGGGCAGAAAATTTTCCCGCAGTATGTTACAATTACTTTCTGCAGTAGACTGGTTGCCAACCAAGGCTATAGAACCCAATCTGTCCTATTATTTGACTCATAGCTAGAAGGGGAAGAGATGTATTATATTATTAAGTCGTAATTAATGGGGAATCAGTTTATTACTTATAACAATATAAAAATAATGGAGGAATAAGAGAAGGATTAATATATTTCCCCAAGCGTATTTGCAACTGGAATTTGAACTCGTCTCTCCAATTTCTCGTTTTGAGCCGATATCCACAGCCCCACAACGCACATTGCTTTTATACCTTTCCCTAAATCCAAATGACATCTTTTCTACCGTTTAACTTCGCAATCAAACATGAATGTCGCATTGTTTATCGGCAGGGTTAATACAGAGCCGTAATCTATGTTTTGACTGACTAAATAGCAAGCAGAATATTATATGGTTATTATTATTAGTATTCGTAGTAATTAATACTTAATTTAATAACTTAGTTATTATTATTAGTATTCGTAGTAATTAATACTTAATTTAATAACTTAGTTATTATTAGTAGTATTCGTAGTAATTGTTGTTGTATTTCATTTATTAATATATACTTATTAGATATCTGGTGATGATGTTAAATGACTGAATGACTAACAGCAATGAAATTTCAAATGTCTAGCATCTTCCTTAGTCTCCTTTCAGACCCAATTTCTGATTTGATTGACAAATTGTTAATAGTTCATCGAATTTTCTATGTTTTGGCAAGATGACACTTTTTGACTGTATCAAGTGAGAATATTTGTATGAACACAAAGCAGTTCTTTATCTTCCATAGCATGTTACTTTCAGCTCCAAGGTGAGGTCCTGGTACTATACATATTTTATAACCACCGCATCCTCCTTAGGTTCGTACGTTTTTCACAAGGTGGAGTTGCTAACCCCACACTCAACCGGTTTAGATTCAGAGTGTTCTTAGCTATAATAGTTGTTAAATAAAGTTAGAAAGCCCAATCATCCGACTATTTAACCTATAGTTTGGTGAGAAAGTGAATGGTTTCATGCCTCTTTTCAATAATATTTGTACTGAAGAGAATGCAATGTTCTCGAATGAAATTTGAACTCCGCACGCCAATTCTAATTGTCACGCCGATAACACCACAGGCAAAGCCCATCAGTCAACGTGTAATATTAGAAAGTTTGGGACAGCTTTTGTTTTTATAATCAAATGTTCAATTTACTGATAAGATCTTTGTGATTTTTTGTGATGTTAGAAGACATATGTGGTATAAAGTAAAAAGAAGCGACAGTTGAAATTTCTGAGGCACGTAATGAGGGTTTGAAATATCTGATACTCACAGGGCTAATACAGAGACAGACGGGAAAACAGCACAAGACATGCTTGATAGGCTTAAACAAATGGATGGCAGTGTTTGGAAGAAATAGCTAGACAAAAATATATTAAGAGCTCCAATCTACAGAAAGATGTGGAGTGTCACTATCACCTACGTCCTGAAGGGATACGGCACATAAAAGAAGAATATGTATTAAAGACGCGTGCGATTCAAATTTTGTAAATTAGTATTTTTTGTATTCTGTTCATTAGAAAAACAAGGGTTGCGATGCCATCTGCCATCTTTCCTTTGATTTACACAAAATCTTAAGTTGGCTAAAATACAAGACCTCCTAGAGAAGGTAGCGGTGGAGAGTGACAAAAAAAGGACTACAAATAAATTTTAAGAAAACTGAATGCATGGTCATCAGCAAATGGAGCAACCCAAAATGCCAAATAAATGTGGGAGATACCAGAATCAAACAAGTACAAAAATTTAAATACCTAGGAATTGTTCTAACAGGAGATGGAAAGTGCGACACAGAGATCCGAAGGCGAATTGGCATGGCAAAGGACGCGTTCTATAAACTGAGTAAAGTACTAACACACAGGAAAATTTCACTAGAAACAAAGAAAGAGGAAATGTGGTTCTACAGAAGGATGCTGCGAATATCGTGGACTGAGCATGCGAGCAACGATGAGGTGTTGGAAAGAATGGCAACAAAAAGGAAATTAATACTGAGTATCAGGAAGAGACAACTGAACTTCCTGGGACATGCAATAAGGAAGGAGAGCTTCGAGAACCTGATACTGACTGGCCAGGAAAGAGAGACAGAGGAAGGCAGGGCCTGATCAGGTGGATGACAGAACGGGTGTTGTGAGGTGTAAGAGAAGCAAACATACTAAGAGCCAATCGGGATAGGGAGACGTGGAGAACCATGATCGCCTACGTCGTGAAGGGACAGGGCACATAGAAGAAGAAGAAAATATTTCCTCTGACAAAATTATGTGCGCAAAGATATTTGTAAATTTGGAACCTATCTTTAATAATAAAGTACAATATAAATAATGAAGTACAATAATACAGTACAATGTTAATTCTAAAATGATCAATGATGGCTGATATGAATAAGATGTGTTTAAGAAGTGAATATTATCAGTATAAGAGTGATAGATAGCAATTGAAGTATGACAAGAATATTATAGTATTTATAAAACAAATCACACGGAAGTTAGTGCAACAAAATAGCTGTTCTTGGAAAAAAAACTGTCTGACTGGAAGCTTACATTGAGCTTGACATTTTGAATATTGAAGAAATTTGTACGAGTCAACGCCGTTTAAGTAGTATCGTTTAAATTCGACATTCAACGTTTGTTTGTAAGCTATGTAAAGAATCAGAAAAAAAAGGTCTCAGTAAACTTTGTCCCGTGAACACTGACAAACATGAATACAACCGTGTTGAACAATAAATCAGCCATAAAGAAATGTGAAATTTGAAAAGCTACATATCACATAGAACTGCAAGTTAACGGAAACAGCATATTTTCATGACGTAGAATAAAAATATTGTTAGAATTTTAGGTATAAATACTAATGGCGTTATTTTACGTAACTTCCTTTGTTCTCTGTTTGTAAAATGTAAAACGTTTAATTCATTGAATTGCTACCCTTCTGATTAGAATTTCATAAAAGTAAATTAGTACCTTATCTTAAGGTACTAATTTACTTTTATGAAATTTTGAAACAGTAGCTTTCAAGTAGCTTTTTTAAAGTCAATATTTTATTTTGGCGGACCTGAAGGAGAATACAACCACATTTAAATGAGTTGTTTTGCATTTTTTCTTTACTTTTTTCAGTGCAATCTTATCTATTACACCCCAAACTTTCCGATTCACAAAAAAAAAAAAAAAATAGTGGGGAGTTCAGTTTTTTATAGTAAATCGATCTTGTGCAATTAACTTTTTTTGCTTGCACATATTAAATAAGTGAATCCTTTGAGAAATTTTTGAATAAAGCCATCCTTGGAGTTTCCGAAGAAGATGCCATCGTTAGAACTGAAGAAAACTTGAAAAAGACAAAAACAAGAGCAACAATTCGTCCCAAAAACCCAAAACAAACCGACACCAACGCGAGTGGTTCCAAAATGTAGGATTGATTTAATATAACGTTTTATGAGAAACTGAGCCCCCTAAAATTGTTTAAATATTCAAATTTTTCCAAATTCTTTTGATAATCGGAAACTTTATGTAATAATCGATAAGACTGAGCTGAAAAAAGTAATAAAAAAAATGAAAAACAACAAATTTAGAGTTGGTGGTAGTATCCTTTAGGTCCGCCTTTATTCTGGTGATAAGCAATACTATTTTTTGCAGGCTTTTGAGGCAAAGTCTAGCAGCTGATAAGTTATGAAGTTGAACCCGACCGACCACTGCAAGAAATTGTAAAATAGAAGAAATATTAAATTATTTTCTGAAAGGGTCAGCCAGTTAAGTGCCATACGTGAAACACGCTTGGGCGATCATGTCTCGAAAGAGACATGACTGACTGGACAGAAGATTACCCCGCATAGGTAGCCATTGCTTTCTGTGGTAGACTGGTTGCCGACCAAGGCTATAGAATCCAATCTGTTCTGTTATTTAACCCATAACTGGAAGGAATAGACGGCTCAGATTTGTTTTCGAACTTGAAGTGGTTTCTTTCTATTATCAAGTTGCCCATCCGACATCTTTTTGTTGCAGTTCGTGACCCTCTGTGTTGTGTGTTGGTCGAATTTTTGATGATGTTAGCATGTTTTTTTAAATTTATATGTTGGCATTTGCTTTTAATTATTTTAGATGTCTTCATGATGTTAGTTTATTTTATCATTTTTGTTTATGTTTTCTTCTTTTTACTTTTTGTTTTTGATTCCAGAGAGATTCTAATGGCATTTCTTTTGCCAGTTGGAAACCCTTGTTTATTAGTGGGGTCGGGTATCCCCTTGTTTATTAGTGGGGTTGGGTATCCCCTTGTTTATTAGTGGGGTCGGGTATCCCCTTGTTTATTAGTGGGGTTGGGTATCCCCTTGTTTACTAGTGAAGTGGAGTATCCTCTTATTTGTAGTGTTTTTCGTAGTTTCTCTGGGCGTATTTTACGAAGTGTTTCGTCAGCTACTATTGTGCAAATTCGTAGTGGATTTTTGACAACTTTTTTGGTGGTATGAAATGGAGGTATTGTTGAGTGTCAGTGGGTTTATGGGAAATGGTTTTGATGATGCAATTGTTTTTGTTTTTGTTGATATGTTTAGAAATGGCAGTTCCTTGTAGCTATGTTCTAGCGTGAACTTAATTTTGGTGACAGGTCAATTTTTGGAGTAGTTCATTTATGTCACCGTAAGTTGATCTTCAAAAGATAAAACAATCATCTAGATATCTCTTCAATGACTTAGTGAATTCCGTTTTTAGTTCTTCCCCACATTTTTGTTTTATTCGATTGTATAGGTTTTCTTCTAGATGTGCTAGTGTGAGTGTTGCATATGTCGGTGCTTTTTGTCCCCATCGCGGTACCTGTTGTTTGAATATAATTTTCGTTGTTAAAATGGAAATAATTGCTGTCTAAACATAGTACTATAATCTGTATGTACAAAAAATTCTTTTGTGACGCGTATGGAAAGTATTTCTGAGTGTTTTTCAATCCAAAATGTAACGGCCTGTTTACCTAGTTCATGGGGTATATTACTGTACAGGCAGTTCACGTCAAATGTTACCATGAATGTACCTGGGTCTACTTTTTGTGGTATGAAGCCTAGGAAATGTATGCTATCTCTGAGGTAGCTTTTTCTTTTTGTGGTGTTTGGTTGTAATATTTTATCTATTAGATTGCTCAATCTACTTGTTGGGCAGGCTGGGCCTGCTACAATGGGTCTGAATTTAAGATCACTAGGGTTTGGGGTGTGAATATATTCCGATAGCTGCTTTCATCGTATTTGATTTATGTGTCATTGGGGGTCTGTAAAAAATGATGGTTTTTAAAACAAAGTATGTAAGAAAATCTTTTTCCTTTTTCATTAGTATTCTACTGAGTGTAAGGCAGAATTATATTATTTTTTATGCGATGTTTCCATCTATATTTTGATTGATTAGTCTGCAGTTATTTTCGTCTCTTAGCATTGCTTGAATATTTGTTTTGTAGTAATTTTTATCCATAATGACTACAGCACTGCCTTTGTCTGCTTCCTTTATTATTATGTCATTGTTCTCACGGATGTTTTCTAATGCTAGTTTAGCTTGTGAGTAATATTGTTATAAGGGTTGTAATTGTTTTGAAAGTTTATGTCCCAGAGTTTTTCAAAGAATATGTTTGATTTCATTTGAATTGTTGTGCTTATTGGGGCAATATTTAGTTGTTTTTTTTTTTACTATTGAGCTATCAGTAGTATTGTTGTTGTTGTGCAATGTTTCTGTAAGTCTAAATTCAGAGTAATGCCTATCTACCAAAATGCAGATTATGACACGCTCATAATGCAGGAAGAAATATTTTAAAAAACTACAAGCCTTCCCTCAACAAAACAACATGAAAAACCAAAGACACACACACACAGACACACTAAATTCAAACGCTTTCAAAAAATACGCGAAACTTTGCAAAAAATAGTATTAAAAAACAACAAAAAGAACTAGATGACCCATAGAGTTGAATCAAAATTGCTGAAAACAACTTTGAAGTGTAAAGACGAAATCAAATTTCGCAAGTCAGTGTAAAAAGATTTTGGCCAGCGAAAGGTGAATAACTTCCAAAACTGAAGAGATTTAATGCGCGTGTGTGAAAAAAATGTACTCTGTATTCGGACAGTTCAACACAATTATGGCTCAGTCTTCGAACTAAGACTCGTCTGAGAAAAACAGACAAGTTTACACTGTTGGGTCAAAGGTCTACTCAATTGGGGCCCAGTCTTCGGACTCTAACTCGTCTAAGAAAGACAGACAAGCCCTCTCTGTTTGGGCAGATGTCTACTGAATTGGAGCTCTGTCTACGGACTGAGACCCGGTTAAAATATATAAACGTGCATTGTACCCGATTTCAGTATGCTGGCGGCTGGGAAGAATTTGACCTTTGGCCTGAGTTTTCCCGCTCGTGTTCCCTACGTTAAATCCGATCTTATGTAACTTTCTTTCTTAGTGGATGGATTTCGGTAAATGCTAAACGTTCTGAGAAAACTCGAAATTGTCAAGCTTATCAATCTGAGTACGACTCAGTTGATCTCTGTCTACGAACAGCGTCTCAGCTGAGAAAAATAGACACTGCAAATTGCTAGAGGACTTGCTTGAGGTAAATATCCAGAGTTCCCTTAGAGTTACGAGAGAATTCTGATAGAGTATTCGTTAGAGTACCATTGGAGTCAGTCGAGACAGTATTATACATGTTAGTAGCGGGTTATAACACTATGTATTGTTGTTCTATTTAAGAGAACTGAGAGAAGAGCCTTAATTGTAAGGATTTGGGAAATGTAGGCACGGTAGATTCCTTTGATTGACATCAATGTAGTTTCTTTGATGCATTATTACTTAACATGAATGACCTTTGCATTTATTTGTCCTTTTTACAAATAAAATTTTATCTTATTCTCTTGATATAGGATGTGCGTCGTGGTGCAGTGGATATCGGCTCGGGACGAGAAATCGGGAAGCTGAGTTCGAATTCCAGTCGAATTCCTTGCGTTCACTTACGCGCAAATACCCTTGGGAAAGGTATTAATCCGTCTCTTTCCTCCAGTTATGGGTTAAATAATAGAACAGATTGGGTTCTGTAGCCTTGGTCGGCAACCAGTCTACCGCAGAAAGCAATTGCAACCTACTGCGGGATAATCTTCTGCCCAGTCAGTCATGTCTCTTTTGAGACATGATCGCCCAAGCGTGTATCACGTATGGCACTTAAATGACTGACTTTTGATATAACGCAGTTTCATCTCTTTCATTGAATATCTGTAATTTGGTGCCAGCAACTCTTTTCCTCTATTCGGCCGTGAGAAGACATCAGCTTCGACATTAATACGAATAATTGCGATTTTGTTTGAACTTTAAGTTGAAGAGAAAAATCTTATGGGTCAATCACTGCTAACTTTATACATTCCTTCGGCACCCTCCTCGCAACTCTCAACCCTCAAAGAATTAAAGAAAGTGAAGAACTTTCTTAGGCCTTGACAAAGATAATGCGGTAATGATTTCCTCTACAATTCAAAGCGCGAAAATATTCCCTATATCAGAAATAAAGCAGCTTCACTTTCTTATCATTCATTTAATCGGTGAAGTGCCAGTTTTAGTTTGCTTCAGAGAGCTTTTCATTTGTTTTAGCAACATGCCTTTGGCCTATAGCGGTATCCGAATGGATTTCTCACAAACTTTAAACATTTCTGGTTTAAATACAGAGACTTAGGATACTTCCATTCAATTGAAAGCTTCGAGGCAGTTATACAGTTAATAATCGAGCCGACTTCAATAGAGCATTCACGAAGAAGCTTGTTTTATTTCTAGAATTACCAAAATGTGGAATCAAAACACGCAAATGCAGGTGGCAAGGTGGGATCAATCAATATCTACGATGCACAATATGCAAAATATGCCTGCACACACACACACACACACACACACACACACACACACACACACATATATATATGCACTACTTTTGTATTGAGAGTTTTCGGTTAGATGATTACTAATGTCGGTGTTTTTCTTTAAGCTTCGAGCTGATTTCGGTCCGAACACTTTTGACTAACTTTCATGCCTTAAGCTCTTTCTTTTTTTACAACCATTTTTTCCTTCATTCGATAGTTTTCGAGGAAGGCTTTCGAGGAAGGTTTTCTAGACGAGTATAATTATAATCTCGTTTATATATATATATATATATATATATATATATATATATATATATATATATATATTGTGTGTGTATTTTGGCAGCATTTTTTCATTAATACAGGTTTCATTGAATAATATAGACAAGTTCTGTCCATTTATTTTGTGTAAGATCCGTTCGTATGATCTGATTAGCTTGATAGTGTTGTCATGGAAAGACGACAAGAAATCGCAATAATTGTTGATTTTTTCATCAGGTCTGAGCTTTCGGCTTACCTAAGCCATTATCAAAGGATGAACATTTAATGTTCAGTGAACATAGAACATTTAAATTATTATTAACAGAGTGGAGTTATACAGAGAAAATTAGACAGGTCCATTTTTTGTGTCGCACATAGCTGTAGACCGAGAAGGAATGGTGGTAGTGCGTTTTTTGTTCAATTGAGTGTATAGTGGCATGAGGGATTGGTCTGGGAACTGCTGCTACTATGGTGTAGGGGGTAAGTATAATAACTATGACCTCTCCCGTCAATTATAGGCATTGAAGTACGTTAGTAGAGGTGTTGAAATTTATTTTATTTAGGCTAGGTTTAAACTGTTTGATGTAGATAGCTTCTACAATTTTAAGTTTTCGTTTATTATTTTCTTGTCTAAGTATATGCGTATTTTCAACAAGTGTTTTCCTAAGAAGTGTGTTGATAGCCGTGGTGTTTTAAATGTCGGAATATGTTAGAATTTTCATTTAAGTGCAGTGTAAGTCTCCGCGAAATGAACCTGTCTAATTTTCTCTGTATAACTCCACTCTGTTAATAATAATTTAAATGTTCTATGTTCACTGTATATTAAATGTTCATCCTTTGATAATGGCTTATGTAAGCCGAAAGCACAGACCTGATAAAAAAATCAACAATTATTGCGATTTCTTGTCGTCTTTCAATGACAAAACTATCAAGCTAATCAGATCATACGAACGGATCTTACACAAAATAAATGGACAGAACTTGTCTATATTATTCAATGAAACCTGTATTAATATATATATATATATATATATATATATATATATATATTGTCTTCTGGTTTACACCGGTGACAGAGATAGATATTTGAACTTTTGTGCGTGTGTGTGTGTGAATTATTAAATATAAATATGGCAATACACACATGCATAAAGTATTATGTAGGTGGTAATAAAACAGTGCTTAGTGAAGGATAACCAGAGTTATTAATTATATATTAATAAATATACGAATTATCTTACGTCGGCAACACAACTCAAAGTTTCATGAACTACGCCATCAGCAGGTGAATATTACAAACCCATGATGGTGCGATGGATAAATTTTGTTTGTAATATGCACCTGATTACGTCGTGCATGAAACAACGAGCCGTGCCACCGAAGTAGGACAATATCTCTCTCTCTCTCTATATATATATATATATATATATATATATGTGTGTACGTGTGTGTGTGCGTGTAGGTGCTATGTATGTGCATATATATATATATATATATATATATATGTGTGTGTGTGTGTGTGTGTGTGTTTGTGTGTGTGTGCGTTGAATCTTTCTTTCATTTTGCCTTACGTATGTATTGAGCATTTTTGATACAACTGTTCTGACGTGAATGTAGGCAGTTCAGCTTCCAAATAATTTGCATAAGTCTTTTTTCTCTTGTTTTAGTTTCAGATTGTGTGTGTTTGTGCTCGCGCGCTCATGTATGCCTGTCTGTCTAGTTCTATAGTTTTGCCTTATTAATTCGGTGAAGCTCAGATTACTAGATGACGTCAATTAAACTGTGATGACCAGGCCAGTTTTCCTTAAAATGACGTAAAAACACAATCGTTATATCAGTCAACTAGTCAAGGAATTTCCATACGTGATACACGATTGGGCAATCTTTCGATTCATGACTTACAAAGTAGAGAATTTTCCCACAGTAGGTGGCCATTAGTTTCCGCCGTAGACTGGTTACCAGCCAAGGCTAAAAAAAACCAGTAAGTCTTGTTATTTAACCTGTAGCTGGAGGGAGCAGAGATGGATTGAAATTCGAACTCTGCTCAATTTCGAGCTGATATCCATTACACCACAACTCACATATTTATTATTCTTTTCAGATTTTGTATTTGAAAAACAAGATCAAATAATAAATGCAAATAAAACAATTTGATCTAAGTATGTCCAGATTGAAAGCAAAGGTCAACATACATAGGCCCTGCACCTGTATTAAGCAAAACTAAAACGGGACGCAGAGATCCAGTCGATTGTATATCTAATTCGACTCTTGTAAAACTTGTTAGCTCACCGCACAAGTGTGTCTATGCGCGTCGATAATTCACACGGTGTTATCTTTTGATCAGATGAGATAATCTAATTTTTACAATTTTTTGTTGATATACTTGACATTTGTATGGCTTTTATAAAAGAGAATATCCAATCAATCAGCAATAAGTAACCATGGTTTAGGATTTCGAGGGTTTTAAGTTCTTGAAAATATTCGTTCGGTTTTACTCATCATCTGACCTTTCGACATTCAGTAAGAGTGTTTACAAAGATGTATTTTTACGGTCAGTGCCTTCATCTATACATGATTTGTGATCATAAGATCAAGATATTTTGTTGCTTCACTCCAATGAACCGGTAAATTGTATAAGTTGTCGTTGACCAGAAAATCTCCAGCAAAAAGTATAGGTGTATATAATTGTCAAAAATATATATTTGTTACTAAGATAAGCTATATTTTTATCCTTAAATCGAGGACTTATTGATATTACTACGTAATTATATTATAAAAAGACAATTTATAAATTTTTTTTTAAATGGGTTATCAGCCGGGTATTATTTATAGTTTTGCTTGATTAAACACTTGATAAAAAGACTTTATAAGCTGAAGTATGTTTATTTCGCCTTTCAAGTTCACTATTATGTGATTTAAGACGAGGCAAGTTCAGTATGTTGTGGTTTCGAGGTTATCATAAGTGATAACCTAAAGACGGTAACTACAGCGAATTTTAACTGACAACAGATTAAAATCTGTACGTGGGACTGAACAACTAGTAGTATATTCAGACCGGTGATGATAAGTCATCACTGGATGGAGAGTTGTCAAAACAAAATCCAACAGGCATAGCGAAGGGCTACCCAGATAAAGTCAACAGCCACCTATCCAGGTTGAAGGTGAGCCTTCGAGGCACACCATAATGTCTGTAGTCTGTTCTGGAGAGGAATAGTCTCTGCCAGGCGTATTTGCTCAAGAGACGCTACACATGAAAGAATACGTCTCTGTGTTTCAACCCATATATTCGCATGCCAACGACATTTGTGAAAGGATTTGTCTAGGTGTTCTGAAGCGCAGAGGTACTACGACCACAACCGGAACTGATAGTGATGATGTAAATTATAATACTACCTGGATTTTGCATGTATAATTGTTAAATACACTATGTATTTTGATAAAAAAATATCTCGATCAATGTTCTTATTTTATAGAAAGTAGATTAAAAAATCAAATTATTTTATTCTTGCAGTTCGATGTGTAAACATGTATCGACATTTGCTTGGAATATAGTCACTGGAAATTCGTCAATATCAACCATATTTTTCTTTACCCTCTAGATATTAAAAGTTAGTCTGTGGGATAAGCTATTTTATTTATGTGTGCAAAATAGAGGAAAGAAACTCTGATCATAAAAATTATTCTAATCTATCATGCATTAATTAAGGGCTTCTGCTTGTGTACGTGACGGATTTACCATTATACATTGTGTAACTTTGAATAATAAACACTTATCATTTGACAAGTAGTAATATTCAAATTATATTTAAAGAGATTTATACACAATATTTACTTTTTAAAAGTAGTGTAATTTAAATGGCAGAAACTACAATATATATATATATATATATATATATATATATATATATATATATATATATATATATATCAGCATGCAGTGTGGGTATAGAAGAATCCAAAGGAGTATACTGTACATACAGTGGTAGGATAACTCTCTAAGATAGCTCTAAGCATATATGCATATAAATACATAGAGAGCAAATGTAAGAAAAATTAAGGCAGACACGTTATTTCAAGGTAAATCGGAAGTGTGGGCCTATTTCAGGCAAACCATCATCAGCTTCCGTCTTTATTTAACAAAGGATTTTACACGAATTCGTGTAAAATAAAGACGGAAGCAGATGATGGTTCGCCTGAAATAGGCTTACACTTCCGATTTACCATGAAATAACGTGTCTGCCTTAATTTTTCTCATATATATATATATATATATATATATATATATATATATATATATGTGTGTGTGTGTGTGTGTGTGTGTGTGTGTGTGCAATCTCTCTTTTATGCAGGTTTCATTAAAAATGACAAATAATGTATTATGGCAAAGTTTTTTATGTAAATTTTCATGTGATCTTCATATTTTCAGGACATAAATTTTATAAAATTTATCCAAATGTTTTGTTTATCCGAGCGTATAATAAAAATAAAAAATCAAGCCTTCAATAATATCAACTATGAACACGCCAACCACTTCCTTACTGTGCCCGTAGCATAAAACATACGCACTGCACTACAAATCTACATAACACTACATACATTCTGTTACGCCTAAAATAAAATATATCTTCGATAATTGCTAAAAGTATAGACGAAAGCGCTTGGATAAACAAAACATTCGAACAATCTAATCGAAACTTATTTATAAATGGAACTTTGTCTGTGTGTGTATGTGTGTGTATGTCTGTTTGTGTGTGTGTGTGTCCGTTACCTATAGACTCTGAAACGGCTGAACCGATTTTCTTGAAAATTTACACAGTTGTACTATAAGCGTCTGTGAGTGTTTTTAGTTAGGCTTTGTGTCAAGGTAACCCCGATAAATATCGAAAATCGATAATCGAAAAAATTGGGTTATAGAAGGAGTGGTTTCATTTTAATCAAATTTGATATACTCACAGACAAAGACATACGAAACGATATTCAGAACCTTCAAGGTTACAGTTCTTACAATAGTGGAGAAAATCAATAATATATATATATATATATATATATATATATATATATATATATATATATATATATATAAGACAAGATGTTTGTGTGTGTGTCTGTTTATCTGCCTGTATGTCTGTATTTTTTCAGCCCTTTCATTTTAGTTTTTACTTCGGGTTTGGCTCTACGTAGGTATAATAGTTCTTAGTCTCAGCTATGATACCATTTACTCAGAGGACTTATTTAGCCTTCAAAATTCAGTTTACGACGAAAAAACTTATTTGATATCGATACCAGGAAATCAAAATTTGACTTACATCAATTCATTTTTCTTTCAGTCTACGGTTTCGCTTTAACTGGAAAAAACTATTGCTTTTTAGTCTTTCGTGCCAAAGTCCAAAGAGTCTGAGCTCCAGCACCATGGATTAGTTTTAAAGCTTTCATTACACCCGAGCAACGCCTGGCTATACTGCTAGTTTTTATATAATTTATTTCCTCAAAAGAAATAAATCATAAGATTACATAAAAATATAACCATAATACCTTTTCTCTAATTTTTAATGAAACCTGCATATATATATATATATATATATATATGAAAAGAATTGTTTGAACATTATTTTTTATCGATACTCGTATTTAAGTAGATATTCTGTATTATAATTAAACAGTATTATGTATTTATATCTATTGGCCTGATTATTTACGATAAATTTTTATTACTAAAATGTGTATCATTCGGCTAGGTTCGAACCTGCGACCCCTATCTACATCGGAGAATCCACCATTTGTTCTAGTACCATCTTAGACCGCTCGACCACGAATGACCTCCAGGCTAAACGAGGTTTTAATCAAACCTATATAAGACAATGTTCGATTCATCGCAACAACCATATCTACTCTGAAATGTATCGTAATGTTAACAAATGTAAACATGTTACGGAAATTAACGAATTTTAACGAAACTTGTTTATAAACAACCTGCAATTTGAAATGAATTGTTTGAACATTATTTTTTATCGATACTCGTATTTAAGTAGATATTCTGTATTTTAATTAAGCAGTATTATACATTTATATATACTGGCCTGATTATTTACGATACATTTTTATTACGAAAATCCGTGTCATTCGGCAGGATTCGAACCTGCGATCCCTATCTACATAGGGGAAGCTACCATTTGATCTGGCAACGTCTGAGACTGCTCGACTACGAATGACATCCAGTCTATGTAAAATAACCTCCAGTCATTCGTGTGAAATATTTTTAAATAAAGACAGAAGCAGACGATGGTTCGCCTGAAATAGGCCCACACACCCGATTCACCACGAAATAACGCGTCTGTCTTAATTGTTCTTATATATATATATATATATATATATATATATATATATATATATATATATTGTGTGTATTTAGGCAGCGTTTTTCCATTAATGCATCTTTCATTAAATAATAGAGACAAGTTTTTTTCTATTTATTTTTTGTATTTTTTTAATATTTTCTAAGCTTAATAGCATTATCATTTAATGAAGAAAGAAAATTACAATATTGATACATAATTTTTAATAATCCACTCTGAGTTTTCGCTTTACATAAGCCATTTTCAAAGATATCAATTACATTATATATTTAAACATATTTAATATTTTTTTGTTTTCACTCTCGCTTGGTCATGTGTGACGTCATGAGCTGTGATGCGACATTTGCTTTCAGCGTCTTAAATGCACGAGTTTGTTGTTGCTTGGAAATCTTCATGTAAACAAAAACAGTTTGTCATTATCGTTTGTCCGTGTTTATAATATATAATGTAATTTGACATCTTTGCAAATGGCTCATGTAAGCCGAAAGCTCAGATTGGATTTTTCAAAATTACGTATCAATATTGTAATTTTCTTTCTGCATTTAATGATAATACTATTAAGCTTATCAGAGAATATGAATAAAAATTACATAAAATAAACAGACAAAACTTGTCTATATTATTTAATGAAACAGGAATTATATATATAGATAGACAGATATGTATGTATGTATGTATATGAAATGATTTGTTTGAACATTATTTTATATCGATACTCGTATTTAAGTAGATATTCTGTTTTTAATTAAACAGTATTATATGTTTATATCTACTGGCATGATTATTTATGATAAATCTTTATTACGAAAATGTGTGTCATTCGGCAGGAGTCGAACCTGCGACCCCTATCTACACAGGGGAAGCTACCATGTGATCTGGCACGTCTTAGACCTTTCGACAACGAATGACCATTAGTCTAAACGAGGTTTTAATCAAGCCTATATAACATAATATATATGTGTGTGTGTTTCCCTAAAAATTGAAAACATAAATGGCCTCACAAAACATCGAAGTCGACATAACTGAAATAACCTTTCTCATTTAAGTAACAAGTTTCTCCACATTAATACTATATCCTTAACTTGATATCTATCACTTTATGACAAAAAGACTGCTTGCCAAAAATGCCTTTCTACTAGTTTATATATATCCTATTTTCATGCAGGACAATGTACATTGCCACAAGGCTCAGAGAGTTATGGCTTTATTTGAAGAAGAAGGAAGAGCCCCGACTTGAATCCAATGAAAAAATGTGTAGAAGATAATTAGAAAAAGGGCTCAGAAAAGAAACCCTAAAAAAACCAGGATCACCTATGGGAGTTCTTGAAAGACGAATGGGAGGGAATTTCTGATGATTTTTCCAAGAAATTAATTAGATCATGTAGTCGACGAGGCAGAGAAATCATTGAATATAAGGGGATGTTTACCAAATATTACATTTTGTTGATATTTTGTTCACAATCAAGTATTAACAAGATCGTTCCTTAACTTTTGTTCAGTAGCTTATTCTTTTTTGTCATTTAATCTTTTTTTTTTTAAAAAAAAGCTATTATGTAAATTATTGTAACTTTGTATAATATATATGCATTTCACCCTAATCTTTATTCGGTAAAAATTTAATTGCTAATCATGCATTACTTTTTAAGTAATACACATATTTATGTCTTTGTTGTTTCCGTTCCTTACATTATGGCCTCTACTATATATATATATATATATATATATATATATATATCTGCAGATAGATCTGTTTCGCTGTATTACAGCCCATCAGTACGGCTACACTCCGATTGCCCTTTAACCCAGGATTTAAACCCGACCGAATTGGTGTCAGTCGGCGATTCTACCTCTGGGCTATGGCGCTCGGTAAAAGAAGGCAGACTCTTTACCGTCTATATTATCACTATACACGCCCAATAGCTGAGAGTGTTCTAATTCATTGCTGAAAGAACGATGCGTAGATGCCAGAGTAACTACTATTTTTCAAAGTCTACCATTCTTCCAGAGTGCTCAATCAGGGTGTGAGAGCGTAAATAGTCATCCGCAGACAGATCTGTTTCGCTGTATCACAGCTCATTTGTACGGTTAGACTCCGATTGCTTTTAACCCAGGATTGAAACTCGACCGAATTGGCATGAGTCGGCGATTCTATCTCTGGGCTATAGAAGCTCGGTAGAAGAAGGCAGACTTTTTAGCGTGTATATTATCATTATACACGCCCAATAGCTAAGAGTGTTCTAATTCATTACTGAAAGAACGATGCGTAGATGCCAGAGTAGCTACTGTTTTTCAAAGTCATATATAAGATCTTGAGTAACTTCTGACTAATTTTTTATGAAAAGTATTTCCAAAGTATTTAGGATGTGCGTTGTGGTACAGTGAATATCGGCTCGGAACGAGAAGCCGGGGAGCCGAGTTCGAATTCCAGTTGAATCTATTGTATTCACTTACGCGCAAATCCCCTTGGGAAAGGTATTAATCCGTCTCTTCCTACCAGTTATGGATGAAATAGTAAGACAGATTGGGTTCTATAGCCTTGGTCGGCAACCAATCTACCGCAGAAAGCAATGGCAACCTACTGCGGGATAATCTTCTGCCCAGTCAGTCATGTCTCTTTCGAGACATGATCGCCCAAGCGTGTATCACGTATGGCACTTAACTCACTGATTTCCAAAAATTAATATGAAACACGTCACAGAAATATTGTCCCTTGATGACCACTACTTTTCTCATTTTTCTGGCAGTCTTTGAATTCCACGCAGAAAACCGACGCGTCTTTGATGCTAGACCCGAGTCGACCAGTTTTGGGTTATCTTCATAAGAATGAAAGTACCATCGATCGGAACAAATGATAATCGGACGGAGTCTGATGAATACGGCGGGTCGGGTAGAACAAGCGTCTCCAAGTAGGTTTTCACTCATTTTGCAACATGTGGCCGAGCGTTTTCTTGTTACGAAATCAATTTGTCGTGTCTCTGCTCTTATAGCAGCCGTTTTTTCTTCAATGTTCGGCTCAGACGCATCAATTATAGTCGATAGCGATCTCCCACGATAGTCTCGATTGGTTTGAGCCGCTTATAATAAACAACACTGATCTGATCCCTCCAAAGGCAGAGCAGAAACTTCAAACCATGGATATTCGGCTTTGCCGCCAATGCTGATGCATGGCTTGGGTTGCCACGCGATCTTCTACGCTTAGGATTTCGAAACTGATGTGGGATCAGTTCCTACTGATTTTGAAAGTTTAGCTTGCGCCTGACATGATTCTTCATAAAATAATACTGCCAATTCTTCGTCTTCAAACTTTTCGTTACACCAGAGCTTTCTTTATTTTCAACATGCAGATTTCAGCTGCAGATTTCTTTCAGATAAAGTAGTGCTGTAAATTTCCTCGGAATTAAAATTTCTTTGGCACAAAATCCATTATGTTTAACAATATGAATAAGCAAAGTTGTTTAGACTTCGGCGAAATGACATAAGCTGAATTTCAAGCTTGTTTATAGTACTTCCTTATACATACATGACCATGTGAAACTATACGCAGTTCTGGGAACGCCATCTGCTGGAAAAATGCAAGAATTTATTCAAGGTCCTAATATATATATATATATATATATATATATATGAAATGAATTGTTTGAACATTATTTTTTATCCATACTCGTATTTAAGTAAATATTCTGTTTTTAATGAAACAGTATTATATATTTATTTCTACCGGCCTGATTACTTACGATAAATTTTTATTACGAAAATGTGTGTCATTCGGCAGGATGCGAACCTGCGACCCTAGGTTCGAATCCTGCCGAATCGCACACATTTTCGCAGTAAAAATTTATCGTAAATAATTTATCGTGAAAACCCACTGTTCATGCATTTTTAATGAAACTTTTTGTGTAATGTTATAATGCATTTATAAACCATTCTAATGAGAAAATTACAATATATATATATATATATATATATTAGCAGTATAGGCCGGCGTTGCTCGGGTGTAATGAAAGCTTTAAAACTAATCCATGGTCCTGGACTCTTTTGACGTTGGCACGAAAGACTAAAAAGCAATAGTTGTTTCCAGTTAAAGCGAAACCGTAGACTGAAAGAAAAATGAATGGATGTAAATCAAATTCTGGTTTCCTGGTATCGATATCAAATTTTCTCCACTATTGTAAGAACTGCAACCTTGAAACTTCTGAATATCGTTTCTTATGTCTTTGTCTATGAGTGTATCTAATTTGATTAAAATCGGACCACTTCTTCTATAACCCGATCGATTTTCGATATTTATCGGGGGTACCTCGATACAAAACCTAGCTAAGAAGACTCGCAGACGCTTATAGTACAACTGTGTAAATTTTCAAGAAAATTGTTTCATCCGATTCGGAGTCTATAGGTAACGGATACACACACACACACACACAAAGTTCCATTTATAAATCAGTTTAAATATATATATGTATATATATTTATATATATATATATATATATATATATATATATATATATATTGGTTGTTTAATTACTTAGTTTTTGGTCATAATAAAATTAGACCAGTGCACATTTGTATTAAAAAGTGTTCAATAAAATAATATTGTAGAACTTTTGAATATTTTCCATTTGTATATGAGTTACTATGCGACCCAGGTTTCTACCATGAGAGGTGTTTTCAGGCGATTTTCAAAAAAAAAATTTTACTGTTTTTTTTTTAAGTTCGCTTACGTAACGGTGATTTTTTTTTTGTTTTTTTTTGTTTTTTTTTGTTTTTGAACACTCACCTGACAGGGAATTTTTGAACGTGCAATTTTTAAAATTACAAGATTGCGCTTTCAAAAATGTGTGTTAAAAAAAAAAAGAACATACGTTACGTGAGCATTTTTTTAAAAAAATGGTAAACAGCAAAATCAATTATTGAAAATCGCCTGAAGACACCACTCATGGTAAAAACCTGGATCGCGTAGCAACTCGTTTACAAATGGAGAATACATCTATATATATATATAGAGAGAGAGAGAGAGGGACAGAGAGTTAGAGAGAGATAGAGGGAGAGAGAGAGAAAACAAATATATATAATATCAATTGTACCAGCTGTAAAGTCATTTTAATAAGACTAATTCTGCAATGTAATAATGCGGAAAAACTTACTCTGCTGTATCCTTGTGCCAGACTTAATTGCTTATTCTAGGTGATGCCATCTTCTGCAATTATGTGTACATGTGTAACAAACTGTATATCTCAATATATAAGCATATGTGTCTGTGTGTGTATTTGTGAATGTGTGTTTGTCTGCTTGTATCTATATTTGTCTTAGCACTTTCAACGGTCAAAGTTTTTTTTTTTTAATATGAATTGAAATGTTATGGCTTGGCAAAATGTCACTGATACTTTATTTTTAAATACTGTTTATAAATTTATAAATTTTATCACATTTTGATCATGTTGAAGACATCTGTCAAATCGTTTGTGGCATTACAAGGAATGGATGCGTACGTATATTAATTGCTTAACATATTTGTTATGACAGTCATTTATCTGTTATTTATATGCCTGTTCTTTATACTATTGTGCTCTCTACAAGTATATATATATATATATATATATATATATATATATATATATATATATATGCGAATGAATAAGAACGAAGACAATAATTACAACGTTCAAAACATTAATTTAAAACAGTGCTCAATATAAAAATAGAGCAATGAATATTTATTATTAATTATTACTTTAGTACATGTGCAAACTACAAACTACTACAAAATTTCACATTTTGTTTCGACATTGAAAGATTAATGTTTCATCAGGTAGTTAACAATCATGGCAATAATCAGTACAGAAAGTGCATTTTCCGTCCGAGGTAAGTAGAGATTTAAAAGGGGAAAAAAGGGGGAAAAAAGATCAGAAAATAAGATGGGAAATCAAGAATAGGAAAATAAAGAGGAAAGGGAATGTTACAGAAGAAATAGAAAGTGAAGAGAAAAATAAGTAAGAAAATTTAAAGAGGGGAAAAAGGGGAAAGCCAGCGGAAACGGATAAGAGCGAGAAATTTTAAAGTTTGGCCGAAAGTGAATTGAAGACAAATATAGATGTAAATTACAGTGTTTCAAGTTAAATATTTGAACATTTTTTTTATTTTCATCTAATTTTAACCTATAATATTTTATGTTTCTATTTATTATAGTAGATTGAATGAATTTAAATATTCGTGGTGCGTTTCTTACACATCTTTTATTTTAAGTTTGATGAATAATTTTTGTTTGCATATGTGATTTCATAATTTTTATTTAAATTATTTTCAGATAGATAGCAAATATGAACAGTGAAACAGACAGACAGACAGACAGACAGACAGGCAGATAGATAGATGAGAATAGACTGAGATAGATAGATAGATAGATAGATAGATAGATAGATAGATAGATAGATAGATGAAGAAACTGAAATAGATAGATAGATAGATAGATAGATAGATAGATAGATAGATAGATATGAACTGAGTTAGATAGATAGATAGATATGAACTGAGATAGATAGATAGATAGATAGATAGATATGAACTGAGTTACATAGATAGATATGAACTGAGTTACATAGATATATAGATAGATAGATAGATATGAACTGAGTTAGATAGATAGATAGATAGATAGATAGATAGATATGAACTGAGTTACATAGATAGATAGATAGATAGATAGATAGATAGATAGATAGATAGATATGAACTGAGTTACATAGATAGATAGATAGATAGATAGATAGATAGATAGATAGATAGATATGAAATAACTGAGATAGATAGATAGATAGATAGATAGATAGATATGAACTGAGTTACATAGATACATAGATAGATATGAACTGAGTTACATAGATAGATAGATAGATAGATATGACCTGAGTTAGATAGATAGATAGATAGATAGATAGATAGATAGATAGATAGATAGATATGAACTTAGACAAATAGATAGATAGATAGATAGATAGATAGATAGATAGATAGATAGATATGAACTGAGTTACATAGATAGATAGATAGATAGATAGATAGATAGATAGATATGAACTGAGATAGATAGATAGATAGATAGATAGATAGATAGATAGATATGAACTGAGTTACATAGATAGATAGATAGATAGATAGATATGAACTGAGATAGATAGATAGATAGATAGATAGATAGATAGATAGATAGATAGATAGATATGAACTGAGATAGATAGATAGATAGATAGATAGATAGATAGATAGATAGATAGATAGATATGAACTGAGATAGATAGATAGATAGATAGATAGATAGATAGATAGATAGATATGAACTGAGTTACATAGATAGACGAATAGACTGAGATAGAAAGAAAGAAAGAAAGAAAGAAAGAAAGAAAGAAAGAAAAATGCAGAGAAACCTTTTTTTTCCAATCTTATGCTTACTTTCTTTCGTTTATCTTTATTTTCTTACATTTTTTATTCATAACAATTTTTTTTAGATAGATAGATAGATGGATAGATAGATAGAGACTGAAATAGATAGATAGATAGATAGATAGATAGATAGATAGATAGATAGATAGATAGATAGATAGATAGAAGAAACTGAAATAGATAGATAGATAGATAGATAGATAGATAGATAGATAGATAGATATGAACTGAGTTAGATAGATAGATAGATAGATATGAACTGAGATAGATACATAGATAGATAGATAGATAGATAGATAGATAGATAGATATGAACTGAGTTACATAGATATGAACTGAGTTACATAGATAGATAGATAGATAGATAGATATGAACTGAGTTAGATAGATAGATAGATAGATAGATAGATAGATAGATAGATAGATATATATGAACTGAGTTACATAGATAGATAGATAGATAGAGAGATAGATAGATAGATAGATAGATAGATAGATAGATAGATAGATAGATATGAACTGAGTTACATAGATAGATAGATAGATAGATAGATAGATAGATAGATAGATAGATAGATATGAAATAACTGAGATAGATAGATAGATAGATAGATAGATAGATAGATAGATAGATAGATAGATAGATAGATAGATAGATATGAACTGAGTTACATAGATAGATAGATAGATATATATGACCTGAGATAGATAGATAGATAGATAGATAGATAGATAGATATGAACTTAGACAAATAGATAGATAGATAGATAGCTAGATAGATAGATATGAACTGAGTTACATAGATAGATAGATAGATAGATATGAACTGAGTTACATAGATAGATAGATAGATAGATAGATAGATTGATAGATAGATAGATAGATAGATAGATATGAACTGAGTTAGATAGATAGATAGATAGATAGATAGATAGATAGATAGATAGATAGATAGATATGAACTGAGTTACATAGATAGATAGATAGATAGATAGATAGATAGATAGATATGAACTGAGATAGATAGATAGATAGATAGATAGATAGATATGAACTGAGTTACATAGATAGACGAATAGACTGAGATAGAAAGAAAGAAAGAAAGAAAGAAAGAAAGAAAGAAAGAAAAATGCAGAGAAACCTTTTTTTTCCAATCTTATGCTTACTTTCTTTCGTTTGTCTTTATTTTCTTACATTTTTTATTCATAACAATTTTTTTTTAGTTTGGCAGGAACAATGTTTGTGGACTTGTATTTGTAATTTAGCTTATGTTGTTAGTTTTGTTAAATATTTACGCTTAAATTATATGTAATTCATGTAGAAAGTGATTAAAAAGTTTCAGTTAAATTGTAACATCACACATAAAGAAATACAGAGTCTTGGACAATTCAATATTTCTGCCTTTCTATATTGTTAATCCTGCAAATAAAACAAAATAATAATTTCCTGTGTCAAAAAGACAAAGACAGTTTCAAGAAATGAAATCATTTTCTCCCGAAAGGTTGAGGATTTGAAAAGTTCCATTTCTGATCTGTTAGGCGATTGCGTGTCTTCCGAATTTTCCAGTCGTGGTGATGAAATCCATCAATATTCCTTCTTTTGTTTTTCTTTTCTAAATATTTATTTTTTATGGATCCTTTTCAAGTAACTTTGATAGACGAGAGCCTCGAATCCGAAAAAAATGAATAAACCATTTCATTCACGTCATCCATTTTTTAAATAATTTTTCCTTTACATTTCATCTTATCGTTTTCCTTTAGTTATGTTTTCATTTCCGACATTTTATGTTATTTTTTATTTGTATTTTGGTTTTGCGTTTTGCTGTCCGTTTAATTTTTTTTAACTTCAAAATGGGCTTCCAACCGGAGAGTTAATCTATCTGATTATTGCCACTTCAGTGATTTCAATCCTCATTGAGCTGTCAACTGTTGTAACCATGTATCATATTTCTGTTTGAAAATATTCGTTTATTCTCTTATTACAAAATGAGCTTTCTACCGAAGAGTTAATCTATATGATCGCGGCTACTTCAGTGATATTCACCCTCACCGAGCGCTCAACCATTGTAACCATTTGCCATACACAGTTAAATTGTGTACGTAAAGATAGCTGGCTTACAGTGATTACCAACACGGAACAGACACTTTGCATGTATCTGAAGAATTCTGTAAAGACACAAAACGAGCAAGACGAATCATTTCTTATCTGTCTCGGCAGAGTTCGAAAGCGTTTACACCGCTTTGCGGGTGATGAATTGATTTTCTCGTTTCAACGCTTTACCCGCAGATGCCATGTAACAAGCGTATTGCTAATACACATCCCTTAAAAAATGTTCTGCGTTCTATCATTGCACCCATTCAGATCTTGACAAGTGCAGGACTTGGAGGCAGCCCATTCTCATTCCATTCGTGTTTCTTTTATAAGAATTGAATTTATTTCAGACAGCTTTTTATTCGAAGGGCCTCATTTTTTAGGCAAAAACTTCTAAGAGGTTGCTTCTCCGGCTATTAAAATCTTAACCTTTACAAATCAACGTCTAACCGTTAACTGACCTACATATACTCATCATCTACAATCCCTACGTCCCTAAAACAATCTCATCAGGTGACTCCCTAACATGAATAGCACTTGGGCCTTGTATTTAATTGACACAGTCGTAAAAAAAAGATTAGAACTAGGATGAGTTTTCTCCCTTGATTTATTTCATTTGCTTATTGAATTGAGTCTAAAAGAATCACGAGAACCACGAGACATGCCAGGATCTTTTTAACATTTTTTTGCGGACATAACTTTAACAACATTAGATACCACATCATTTTTTACTGTAAAACACTTTGACAAAACTATTTATCACTGGCCTATCACGTTGTTTGAATCAGAAATAGGTGGTTGGTTGGTTAATCTTGCCTAGAGGCATATGGGTTATTTAATACCAAAATCTAAATATTATGTTTTTATGAATAAGTATTGCCGATCATTTTGCTATAAATAGGTATTGTTGTTTTTGTTTTTTTTTTTTCATATAAAAATGTATTGCTGATATTTTTACTATAAAAATGTATTTTTATATTTTCATTGTTTTCTTGTTACACCTAACTGGGACCCTGACAGGTGCTACCACCCCGGGTCAGAGTGGACTGCATACAGCTGCAATTAAGAGGTGGTTGAGAATTGGATGAGCTTGTTCAGGGGTCAGGTATTAGGTATTAGAATCTGTTATCACAAGAATCCACCTTGAAAACTCATTGTTTCTAATATGTTTTTCCTTAAATTCTCTTATTATTTTTTGGTTGTTTTGTTTTATTGTTTATCATAAAATATCTTAATTGCCTTCTTTGCTTCATCACAGTTTACTTTCAAAAACATTTTTATTATTATTCTTCATCTAATGCTAAAACGGAGAGCCACTCAAGGACTTGCTTTGTTAGATTGTTGTAAAGGCGGAAATCACAAGGAAGAGTACATAAAACGAAATGTAGGACAGATAACGGTTATAAGGAAAACGTTGTCTGCAGGAAATGATTACCTTACCAAAGTTTGGAAGAGTGAAACTATGGAACGAGGCTCCGGCCGAACATTTATCATGAAAAAGTGACAGAGCGGGAAAGAAGCTGGCAACGGTTTGTCTTGAATAACCAAGAACTGAGAGGAATTTCATGCTTTAGATGAGTAACTGGAACTAAAGATTGAAGATTCAGATTTTTGCAATAGTGGTGCTGGATATTGATCTACAATTCTAAAAAATAAAATTTAAGTGAAACAAATTTAGCAAATGTTATGGGAAAATACACCTATTCCTCTCCCTCCTATCTTAATAAGAGTTAGCAGGAAGTTCTGGAGAAGCTCAGAGGAGTTCTTCAAAGTTCTATTGGAGTTCAGTAGAACTACCAGGCAGTTGATATTAGTCGGCAGTTAGCCGAATACTAAGAAGTCAGCTTATAGTGGAAGATTACCAAGTTCCTAACATTTTGGGTGCGTTAAGTCGATAAGCAACCGACATAGCACGATTATAACCTTTAGTACGAAAACTATTTCACAATAGCAAAGAAGATGAAAACGGTGCATAGGAAAGATTTAGGCGGTTACTGTACTGGTGATCATCAAGCTAACTATTGACCAGAGTCAGTGTTGCTTAATTTTAGTTATCAGAGAGGAATTCCTGCTTTCAGTGTGTCTTCCATTTCGAATCATTTGCTTCCTTTGGGCATGGTTTTTCTTAAATTTCCTGTAAATTCCTTTTTTCACTTCTTATCCTCTTTCTTCTATTTATTTGCCTTCCCACCAGGACAAAATGCAGTACAAGGCCTTTTTAAATGTGGGTCGTCTGGGCCATATAGCTCAGTCAAAGATTTCTGTCTAGTGTTGCCCAGTCGGAGCCATGACTGGATTAATGCTCTCCGCCCGAAGGCAGAGAGCCGACAGTGTCAATGGAACTACCGCTTGAAAACGCTGTATTCTCATTCCCTTTCTATATCACATATTATTTTCTTCTTTTTTCTTCTTTTATCAATATTTATAAACTCGTATGGGCACGTGGCCGAGTGGTTAGAACGTTCGTTTACTCCGGGTTCGAATCTCACCATGGCTGATTTATGACTTTTTGATTTTATCGGTTTGGAAGAGGCGATTCCAGCTTTTGAAACTTTAAAAACGTGTCTGAAAACCATACCACGGGTTAAACCGAGTTAGTGAATTTGGGTAGAAAGTACCTTTAGGAGCCCTAAATGATTGTAATAGCACGAATTCGCAAGTCATTGTAACAGAGTTTTTGAGCGTACTGGTCTATAAAACTCGCATTTTCCCAGAAACTATAACTAAGGTCTGCTGAGCATAGTTGCAGTTTGAAAGACGTTGAGGATAAGTGGGTGTTAAACATAAATGTGCCTGAGCAGGTGTTTGTAAACGGGAGTGGCCATAGGCCTTAATAGACGGCATCCTCCAGTACAAGTGAACATTTAGATTTATGAACTCTCTTCCTTTTATTTAATAAAGGGAGACAAACATTTTCATAAAAATAAAAAACAATCCCTAGTATCTTATTCTCCCCCATTTTTTTCGCTATTCCATTTTCTTAATGTCTTCTTGTTTCCTTTTTATTGGCTTTCAGATCTCAATTTCTTTCTTTTTCTATTGATTGATCTCTTTTTTGTATAAACGTCCGGAAAATCCATTATGTATTTCCTAATAAGATCTATAACTCAATCCGAAGACAATTTCCTGCCGTTGTTCAATGAAAATAAACAAACAAAACAATATCACTTAGTTGCCAGATTAACTTCCTAAAAGAGAGAAACCTAACTGTTCCAACCAAAATAAACACTAAATTCAGAGAAATAGTCGAAATCTGAAACGTTATTTTTCATCCATATCGGCTCGTCGTAGTAAGTTCTTAATTCGTTAGACTCTTTAACACAAAGCACGAAGCTTTGGCGCACGAATGTGTAACATTTTACAGATTGGAGCGTTGTCCTTTTGTCCTGCTATCCATCAAGGTGTCCTTGACAAAATCCAACGGATAATGTGATAGATCCCGACTTGGGAGCTCAGATACAGTCACATTCTCACCGGCGCAGTGTGGATTCCCCGTGTCTCTTTTACAAATACTTTCACTGCTCCGACGAACATAGCTCACTGGTGCTCCCTATATATAAATTTACTCGAGCCACATGTTTAGCAACTAGGTCTCACCCTTTTACTTTAATAAATTGTAAACGCAAATTCTACTCCAGCAGCTTCTTTTCTCGCACTTCTCGCCTGTGGAATACCCTTCCATTTACTTGCTTCCCCGACAGCTAGAATCTCCAAGAATTTACATGAAAAATCAATAGTCATCTCCTATCTCACTAACCTGCATCCTCTCTCACGTTCGTTTTTCCATCCAATCGACTCACATCAGTATTCTTATTCTTCTGTTACCCACTTCCTCACACCCCTTGTAGCCTGTCACTCTTTTTCATAACTTTGCTTCTATGTAACCCCATGCAAAGCAGTGGCAGTAAAATGCATTGTTTGGGGTGATATGATTATTTAAAAAAAAATGTAAAATTTCCGGAAAAAATAAAACATTATACGATCTATCTAAACTTATTTATAAATGGAACTTTGTCTGTGTGTGTGTGTGTGTCCGTTACCTATAGACTCCGAAACGGCTGAACCGATTTTCTTGAAATTTTACACAGTTGTATTATAAGCGGCTGCGAGTGTTCTTAGCTAGGTTTTGTGTCGATGTACCCCCGATAAATATCGAAAATCTATAATCTAAAATATCGGGTTATAGAAGGAGTGGTCCGATTTTAATCAAATTTGATACACTCATAAACAAAACATAAGAAACGATATTCAGAAGTTTCAAGGTTGCAGTTCTTACAATAGTGCAGAAAATCGATAATATATATCAACGGCAAAATGTTTGTGTGTGTGTGCCTGTTTATCTGTCTGTATGTCCTTTATACAAATCCACAATTTTTATCTGATTCGCACCAAACTTCACACAAATATTTTCTCGGCTGAGTCTGAGCTCCGGAACCATGAATTAGTTTTAAAGCTTCCATTTCTCCCGAGCAACGCCGGGCTATACTGCTAGTATGACATGCAACTGAAAAAGCAAAGCAATACATCAATCAAAGCTTTCTGTACATAGATTTTTCATTTTTCTCTTTTTTATTTAAAAGTACATTTTTAAACATGAAAAATGACACTTTATAAGTGAATATTTAATAAATCACAGCAGTATTTAATATATTCGTTATGGTGCAGTGGAGATCGGAGAACCGATTTTGAATTACAATTGAATTTGTTGCATTCACTTACGCGCAAAAACCTGAAGAAGGTCGGTACGTTCAACGGCCGAGACGTCGAGAATATATCAATAAACATAAAGACAACAGTCCGAACAATGTAAATAATATAATTTCAATAATATAACTACAATACCTCATATCAGAAATATACATATCGGGTATAGTTAACATTGTTTAAACCTGAGTCCAAGAGATTTTCTTTTAACTTTGTATTTGTCTATAATTCTCAGATAAGGTATTATTCACATTGTTCAGATTGCTGTGCTTATCTTTATTGCGTTGTTACGGTCGTTCAACTGGTGTTCGAATTCCAGTTGAATTCATTTAAAAAAGGAAAAATACTTAAGACAAAGAAATTAACTGTTATAGGTAATCATAAAAATATAGATAGTTGTAATGTAGATTATAGTTACTTTTAAGTGTCCTCAATACATCAGTAAAGCATACGATATTAGTGAAGTACTAAATTGACAATTGAAAAAAGAGTGGTCCGATTTTAATCAAATTTGATAGACAAAGATATAAGAAACGATATTCAGAAGTTTCAAGTTTGCAGTTCTTACAATAGTGCAGAAAATCGATAATATATGTATATAAAAGGCAAGATGTTTGTGTGTGTGTCTGTTTATCTGCCTGTATGTCTGTATTTTTTTCAGCCCTTTTATTTTAGTTTTTGCTTCGGGTTTGGCTCTAAGTAGGTATAATTGTAGTTCTTATCCTCAGCCATGATACCATTTACTCAGATGACTTATTTAGCCTTCTATTTCATTCCATCTTCATGAAAAGACATTTGTTTTGTTTGTTTCTTATAGGAAGACAAATTTCACGATACAGGAAATGTGTAACTTTAATTTACGCAAAGCTATAGGGAAACTAACCATATTAATAAATTACTGGCTTTTGAAAGGTTTACAGTCTCGTCTAGTGACTGTTAGAGAATTGTATATATTTAGTAAAGTTTACTTCTATTTCCTTCCATCTTCATGAGAAGACATTTGTTTGTTTCTTATAGGAAGACAAATTTCACGATACAGGAAATGTGTAACTTTAATTTACGCAAAGCTATAGGGAAACTAACCATATTAATAAATTAAGCTATTGAAAACTGAGATCAATATAGAGCATATCATTTTATTTGCAGCGACAGACCCAAGTCATTTTATGATGGCTCTGTTAAAGAAACATCCATTTTTCACATGACTCTCCTTGCTCTGCTCTTACCTTAGAAGAGTCACTGATCAAACGATATATGGAGCATTGCCGTCTTATTTGGGCTAGTTTTGTTAAATACATTCATTTTTCTATCAGTCTACGGTTTCGCTTTAACTGGAAAAAACTATTGCTTTTTAGTCTTTCGTGTCAACGTCCAAAGAATCTGATCTCCAGGATCAGTTTTAAAGCTTTCATTACACCCGAGCAACGCTGGGCTATACTGATAGTATATATATATATATATGCATTAATATTATTAGATGTGTTTGATCAATTAAAAGCATGTTGCTTCTATTTAAGAACAAAAATATATTGAAATATAATGTAGGTGAGACATACACTACCGGCCATCATTATTAGTTAGGTGACCTAACTAATGACCCCAGTGTTTTAAAAAAATGATGTATTTCATACTATTTTTTAGAATTTATTTCCAAGTGAATAATTTTAAATGAAAATAGAATGATTCTTTTGTTAATATTACACAATAACATGTGCATCAAATGAATTTCGAGATATTTGATAATTACCTATATTGCAATTTCATCAATGAAAGCATGAAAGAAAATTTAGGATGATTCGGACGAGTTCATCTTTACTTCCCTGCCTTGTAAAATTTTGCAAAGTAATAATAACAAAAGAACCATTCTATTTTCATTTAGAATTATTCACTTGGCAATAAATACTAAAAATAGTATGAATTACATCATTTCTTTTGAAAAACTGTGGTGGCCTAATAATTAGGGCCGGTGGTATATATATATAGCAAATCTATAGGGTGCGATGGGTAAATTGTCGCTATTTGCTTGTAAAATTATTATTCACTTGGCAATAAATATTAAAAATAGAATGAAATACATCATTTCTTTTAAAAAACTGATGAGGAGGGTCTCATAATTATGGCCGGTAGTGTACGTATCCCCTCTTTTATTCGTTTCTTCTTTTTTCTCTCCACTCTCTCTTATAACTTTTCCCCTATCTCCCCTTGTTCCGTTTTCCCCCTTCATTTACCGTTTCCCTTCCCCCTACTTCCGTTTCTGTCAAACACTTATTGTTTTTATTTCTTTGCACATATGTAATCTTTCAATGTCCTTTTCAAAGACTGAGTTTGAGTCTATTTCGCCATCTCTCTGTTTTTCTCCCTCTTTTCTACACACTGTAACAATGTCTAGAAGCTATCTTCTAACAGAATATTCTCTCTTGCAACTCCCTCTCACACTATTCTTTATTTTTTATTCCCTTTTTATAATTTTAAGTGAACTTCCGGTGTATCAATTTCTTTTCCACTTTTCCATAACAAACGGTCGCTGACAAAGGAAATTACTACGCAGAAATGATCACATGACACATGTAATTTTCGCAGTTTCATTTTTATTTTTATTTTTTTAATCATTTCACCCCAAGCAAGGCATTCCACTGCCACTATTGCGCATAGGGTTATATAGGGGAAGGTAAAAGAAAGAGTGGTTAGATATAGGAAATGTCATAAGGAGGGTGATAGATGGGTAAGGATACCGAGGCGGAGGGTTGGGCAGATGGGAAGAGTGTTTGATAAAATGGGAGCAGGTTAGTGTGTTAGGAGGTGTCTATTGACCTTACATTTAAACTCCTGGAGATTGTAGCCGTCGGGGAAGCAATCATGTGGAAGGGAATTTCACAGGCGGGAAGCGCGAGAAAAGAAACTGTTGGAGTAGAAATTGCGGTTACATTTTATCGGTTTCACTGTAAAAGGGTGGGATCTAGTTGCTAATCTCGTGCAAATTCGTACCTAGGGGGCACCAGGAAAAAATATAGATATTTGGTTCTGTAAATAGATAATTCTGTTTACATCGAGCCCTCGGGCTGGGTTAGTTTTAATATATGATTAATATCAGTAGGGTCTTCCTTGGTATTTTACCTGTATGCTACTTTCTGTTTGGCTATATGTGCGTTGTGGTACAGTGGATATCGGCTCGAAACGAGAAACCGGAGAGCCGAGTTCGAATTCCAGTTCAATCTATTGTATCCACTACGCGCAAATACCCTTGGGAAAGGTATTAATCCGTCTCTTCCTTCCAGTTATGGGTTAAATAGTAGGACAGATTAGGTTCTATAGCCTTGGTCAGCAACCAGTCTACCGCAGAAAGCAATGGCAACCTACTGCGGGATAATATTCTGCCCAGTCAGTCATGTCTCTTTCGAGACATGATCGCCCAAGCGTGTATCACGTATGGCACTTAACTGACTGACTTATATGTAAGTAGAGTACGTGGATTTTATTCAAGTGAGTTCAGTATAACATAGACCTAATGAGGGAAAACAATTTAAAAGAAGACATTTTGCGGTATGTTAACATTCAAAATTCATTTTTTTTTTTTACCTAGGTTCGAAGAAAGACCTATATCTTATGAGACAACAGATGTCTAATCCATTGAACAAGGACGGACCCAAATCGAATTTATCGATTATTATTCCAATATTACTGTCCCTCGTTGTCTTCCATCTTCAAGCTATAAAGAATCCTTTTAGCTATTCATTTGATTGATTTTAGAACTATGACAAGAAGTTATAAATTTCCATCAGAAATTGAAAAATAAAATTACTATTACTGGCTTTTGAAAGGTTTACAGTCTCGTCTAGTGACTGTTAGAGAATTGTATATATTTAGTGAAGTTTACTTCTATTTCCTTTCATTTTCATGAGAAGACATTTGTTTGTTTTTTTCTTATAGAAAGACAAATTTCACGATACAGGAAATGTGTAACTTTAATTTACGCAAAGCTATAGGGAAACTAACCATATTAATAAATTAAGCTATTGAAAACTGAGATCAATATAGAGCATATCATTTTATTTGCAGCGACAGACGCAAGTCATTTTATGATGGCTCTGTTAAAGTGTACTGTTTCAAAGAAACATCCATTTTTCACATGACTCTCCTTACCATAGAAGAGTCACCGATCAAACCATATATGGAGCATTGCCGTCTTATTTGGGCTAGTTTTGTCAAATCCATTCATTTTACAGACTTCACGGAATTTAAAAGCCTTTACGCAGCTTTGTGGGTGACTTTATTTTTCACCTAAAAATAGCCTTTCAGAGAAAAAAAAACGTTGTTAGCCTCTTGCCATTCTATTGCGATTTTCATAGCGGATTTTCAGACAAACTGCATTTCTTAGTTCCTCTAGTTCACCTGACATGTACACAAGGGTCGACTCATCCTCACCCACTTTCGTATTCCATTAATAAGGAGGAGATTCTACAACTTCTTTCCTCGATCTGTTATTTTGTGAAACTGACTCCTGAGAGGGTGCTTTCTCGATCATTGTGATTGCCCTTTTTTGTGGGGGTGGAATCTAAAGAGTTGATGGTGAACTATGTCCATAATTAATCATTTTTAATATGATAGCCTAATTCAGTCGATTATTTTACTTAAGCACGCATTAAAACGTATGTGGTTTGTCTGAAATGTATGAAGCCATTTTGAATATATCGAGAGGACCAGTTGAGCGGTCTTGATGTAACTAAGCAACCGAGTAGGAGGAACTTAACTGTGCAGATGAGAACAGATGGCCTCTTAATGTGTTACGTGATTAACAGTTAGATCCAATAAAATGGATTTGTGTTCTGTGGGATTGTTACATTCACAATGACCAAGTGAATAGATGTTTCACATCTAGTCAACAATTTTTTGACATTGCATTGTCTTATCCGGGTATGACAGTCCCACCTCACGCCTCAGTTAAAATTTTGTTTTTTTCCCAGAACTAGAATTGCCATTGAAATGCAGACGAAGTTAAAAAGAACAAAACTAAGCAGCTCATGGCTATCGTGAAAATGGACTTTCAGGCCTTTCTGACTAGATTTATGGACCCACTGTTGTTGGCCATGATTTTGTAGTGTTGTTGTTTTCTTCTTTAAAGAATACATTTTGTTTTAAAACACCAACCAAAAAGTTCTATAAGACTAAACACAAAAGAAAGAAACGGAAAGCAAACCTCAAACAGAAATTTCTTTAAAATAAAAAAAAAATATTTCAACAAAGAAACAAATATGAGAATAAAAATTAACGCAAAATAAAACACAAAACTAAAATCAAATGCTGGTTATAATAGATAAAAAAGTGCGTTTGATTTTAGTCAAACAAAAGAAAAAATAAAATTCGGCGTAAAGTAAAAGACTACAGAAAGAAAAAAAAACTTTTGAAAAAATTTGAAATTAAAGATTTAAGCTAAATAAACTTAAAAATAATAATAGTATCACTGAAAGAAAAAATAAACAGAAACCGGTGTAAAAAGATCTTTAAAAAATAAAAGGTTCGCCTTAGAGCAAATAACTAAAAGAAAATAGAAAGGAAATTAATTTTTTTAATCATTTCACCCCAAGCAAGGCATTTTACTGCCACTGTTGCACAGTTCAGTCAGTTAAATGCCATACGTGATATACGCTTGGGCGACCATGTCTCGAAAGAGACATGACCGAGTGGGCAGAAAATTATCCCGTATTAGGTTGCCATTGCTTTCTGCGGTAGACTGGTTGCCAGAGAAGGCTATAAAACTCAATCTGCTCTGTTATTTGACTCATAGCTAGAAAGAAAAAAGATGTATTATATTATTAAGTAGTAATTAGTGGGGGTTCAGTTTATTACTTCATAACAATAGAAAACCGATCCCCCACTTTACGCCCAGTAGAAGTTTTAATTATCTTTCCAACTATTATATTCAGTTAGTCAGTTAAGTGCCATACGTGATACACGCTTGGGCGATCATGTCTCGAAAGAGACTTGACTGACTGGGCAGGAGATTATCCCGCAGTAGTTTGCTATTGCTTTCTGCGGTAGACTAGTTGCCGACCAAGGATATAGAACCCAGTCTGTCCTGCTATTTGACCCATAACTGGAAGGATAAGAGGGATTAATACCTTTCCCAAGGGTATTTGCGCGTAAGTGAATGCAACGTATTCAACTGGAATTCGAACTCTGCTCTCCGAGTTGTCGTTTCGAGCGGATATCCACTGCACCACAACGTAGGAGGTTACATAAAAAATGATGAGAAAGAGAGGGGTGGTTATAGGATAATAGACGGATGAGAACACCGGTGCAATAGGGGTGGAGTGGATGGAGAAAAGAGCTTGAGAGAATGGATGCGAGTTCGTGAGATAGGAGATGACTATTGATCTTATATTTAAATTCCTGAAGATTGTAGCTGTCATTGAAGCAAGTATATGAAAGGGAATTCCACAGGTGGGAAATGCGAGAAAAGAAGCTGTTAGAGTAGAAACACCGGTTACATTTTATCGGCTTCACTGTAAAAGAGTGGGACCTAGTTGCTAATCTAGTAGCTCGTGTAAATTCATAACTAGGGGGCACCAGTGAGCTTAGTTCATTGGAGCAGAAGCTGTGAAAGCCGTGAAAGTATTTGTAAAATTTTTAAACAAAAAACAACGAATAAAAAAAAACGGAATGTTTAAACACAAAACAGTAGACGTGCGTAAGTAAATGTTAGACGAAACAAATTCGACTGAGAGCCGAGCAGGAAGGGAAAATAAAATAAAAGGGAAAACTAAATATGGAAGTTCACAAAAAAAGAATTCAAACATTAAGTCAAGAACTTAACGTAAACCTAAGTCAGTCTTTAACTTAATCCAAAATTTCACAAAAACAGAACAATGAATTCCAAAATTAAGTCAAGAACTTAACGTAAACCTAAGACAGTCTTTAACTTAATCCAAAAGTTCACAAAAACAGAACAATGAATTCAAACATTAAGTCAAGAACTTAACGTAAACCTAAGTCAGTCTTTAACTTAATCCAAAAGTTCACAAAAACAGAACAATGAATTCAAACATTAAGTCAATAACTTAACGTAAACCTAAGTCAGTCTTTAACTTAATCCAAAAGTTCACAAAAACAGAACAATGAATTCAAACATTAAGTCAAGAACTTAACGTAAACCTAAGTCAGTCTTTAACTCTCTAGGGCCATTCGTATCATATTTGATACAGTATGAAAACAAGCCCTGAAAGAAATATTTTCCTGAAAAATTTTTTAAGAGAAATATTTTATACATTTCAAATGAAAGCAGTACTGACTGCTCAGTCAATGAATACCAAATGTTTCCTTATAGGGAAATACCAAATGTTTCCTTATAGGGAAATACTGTATCACTGTATTTATTGAATGACCCTCGTAGAAGTCCTTATAACGAAAAATCCACCTTATTTATTGAATGACCATCGTAAAAGTCCTTATACCGAAAAATTCACCTTATTTATTGAATGACTCTCGTAGAAGTCCTTATATCGAAAAATTCACCTTATTTATTGAATGACCCTCGTAGAAGTCCTTATACCGAAGAATTCACCTTATTTATTGAATGACCCTCGTAGAAGTCCTTATAACGAAAAATTCACCTTATTTATTGAATGATCCTCGTAGAAGTCCTTATACCGAAAAATTCACCTTATTTATTGAATGACCCTCGTAGAAGTCCTTATACCGAAAAATTCACCTTAATTATTGAATGACCCTCGTAGAAGTCCTTATAACGAAAAATTCACCTTATTTATTGAATGATCCTCGTAGAAGTCCTTATACCGAAAAATTCACCTTATTTATTGAATGACCCTCGTAGAAGTCCTTATACCGAAAAATTCACCTTAATTATTGAATGACCCTCGTAGAAGTCCTTATAACGAAAAATTCACCTTATTTATTGAATGACCCTCGTAGAAGTCCTTATAACGAAAAATTCACCTTATTTATTGAATGATCCTCGTAGAAGTCCTTATACCGAAAAATTCACCTTATTTATTGAATGACCCTCGTAGAAGTCCTTATACCGAAGAATTCACCTTATTTATTGAATGACCCTCGTAGAAGTCCTTATACCGAAAAATTCACCTTATTTATTGAATGACCCTCGTAGATGTCCTTATACCGAAAAATTCACCTTATTTATTGAATGACCCTCGTAGAAGTCCTTATACCAAAAAATTCACCTTATTTATTGAATGACCGTTGTAGAAGTCCTTATACCGAAAAATTCACCTTATTTATTGAATGACCCTCGTAGAAGTCCTTATACCGAAAAATTCACCTTATTTATTGAATGACCCTCGTAGAAGTCCTTATACCGGAAAATTCACCTTATTTATTGAATGACCCCCGTAGAAGTCCTTATACCGAAAAATTCACCTTATCTATTGAATGACCTTCGTATGAGTCTAATTTTATGTCGGAGTTGATACTTACTTGTTTTTTACTATAGTCTCTTGCGCATTTTGTTTCTTAACCATTACTACAGTTTCTTACAAGTAAATATTAACCTTTGCTTTTGAAAAAATATTTAAGAAATGAATTTAAATTGCATTTACACGTTTCAAGAAATAGAAATCTCGATAACCAAAGCAACACTTTTGTGCTTTCATTTCTATTTAGTAGATATGTTATAGCAAAACGAACATTAAATTATCTATTTCATATAAAACTGTGTGACTTTTTATATCAATGACCCAACTAGATATTCCTGACAAAGTACTCAGCACCAATAAGCGAACCTGCGTCTATCATCATCACAACAGTAGTAAGTAAAAGTGTTCACTTTGCTAATAGACTGATTTTATTTGTTTCATTTTGATTTTCTCAGAACCGTTTTTACTTTTAATGATTTAAAAATGATTATTTATTACACGCAATAATAGAGTTAATTTTGTAGATAGGAATTCAAGATTACACATGCAAAATGATAATCAAATAAGCCTTTTTTTTTATTAGAAAACTAGTAGTCAATTAAACAGTCAATTAAACTAGTAGTCAATTAAACAGCCAACAGGGAATGTTAGTGGAAGCGATCTTAATCTTTTTACTTTTCACTTAATCATAAAGAAGAAAAATGTTACGTTTGTAAGATAAGATCTTGGAAGAGGATCTCAAATATTTTTATTTTACTTGATTCTGGCGGGAAATTCAAACTATACGCTGTCTCAGCAACAAATGAAGAAATTGATAAGCTACAGTTTTGCTTTTATTCTAATTTTGGTCAGTAAGATGATTATATTGCGCCAGCATTCTCAGTAAGCAGTGGCTTTCTCAAAAATCAGAATTCGAATTTTGGCTTTTAACAAAATTTGAACACCGGGTGCCAAACCCCAAGATTAAATATTTAATATATTTTCATATAGTCATTTATTTACTCAGAAACTTCTAAGTGTTCTGTTATAACCACTCTCACAACTCCAGGTAAGTCGTGCTACTCCTCAGTATAGTATTACCCATATTAAGGTCTTTTTTAGTATAAGTAGCAAGCTTATTATCTATCACTAGCTTGCTATACCTGTCGCTTAGCTTACATCACTTAGTATAATTCGGCGATCACCGATCTAACCAAACTTCACGGTGATCGGCTGAGAACCAGTGTTTCAAAAGAATATTATTGCAGTATAATTGTTAGAGATAATTCATATTTCCTTAAATGTAAGCTTCAATGGAATCTGAAGACAAGCAGATTTTTCCTGAATATATGTCTTCAAGACAGATCCAGTAATGGGGGAAATTAATCATACCACATTCCCCTCTCCGTTATTCTTGCAGAGGAAAGAGATCCCTAAACCGAGCAGGCATTCATTGCTATATATGAAGCCGTAGCGGATTAGCAGAAGCATGATGACGTTCTCCCTCCTTCTCACTTGAAATGGATTTAATATTGTTGCGTTTTCGTGTCTACGGGTGACTTGCTCACCCTCTGAAATATCGGTATGCAGGCATGCTCTCTTCTAAGAAATTTGCTAGTCATAACTTGCGGGATCAGAGTTCACGGGTTCCTCATAATCTTCATAAGATGACCGTGTCTATTGTCTCTTCAAAATCCGTCGAAGTCTCCTGAGAACAGCCTTTGTTTACGGCTGGGTGTCCCGATTTGTTCCCTATTGAAAGCAAGTCTCTTAGTGAGACTATTTCATCTCGCTTTCCCGGGAGTAATCTGATAAGAGTTTTTATGATACGGCTGATAAGCCGTATATGGTTTATTGCAGACTGAAGATAACCCTTTTTGGGGTCCAGAGTACTAAATAGACTGTGTTTTTGGTTATTTTTTCTATCATCTCGTCTATTCTTGGCGGAAGCAGGCATCCATCAAAATAACCCGGTTTATCGTTTAATAAGTACGATCATGAAAAAGTAAATTGTATATAACCGAACACATTAAATAAGTATCTGAGATGCTTACTTAAGAAAATATGGCGTGTATATCTCTCAAGTTCGGTTTTGCAAAACCCTCAATCCCTCCTCGATTGAATCAATTCGAAGTTCTCACATCTACAGCAGACAAGGTTGAATGCTTTGCTTGTAAGTTCTCTTCAAACTCTACACTTGTCTTGACTTGTATACCTATATCTGATTTCCTACCTACAACAGAAGCTCAACTGTGTTACATATGTATCATCCTGTTTCTGGTATCAGACATAATCTAAACTTATTTATAAATGGAACTTTGTCTGTGCATGTGTGTATGTGTGTGTCTGTGTGTGTGTGTCCGTTTCCTATGGACTCCGAAACGGCTGAACCGATTTTCTTGAAAATTTACACAGTTGTACTATAAGCGTCTGCGAGTGTTCGTGGCTAGGTATTGTTTCGAGGTACCCCCAATAAATATCGAAAATCGATAATCGAAAAACTCGGGTTATAGAAGGAGTGGTCCGATTTTCATCAAATCTGATACACACATAGACAACGATATAAGAAACGATATTCAGAAGTTTCAAGGTTGCTGTTCTTACAATAGTGCAGAAAATCGATAATATATATATATATATATATATATATATATATATATAAGGTAAAATGTTTGTGTGTGTGTGCCTGTTTATCTGCCACAATTTTTATCCGATTCTCACCAAACTTCGCACAAATAATTCTTTAGGCTGAGTCTGACCTCCACGACTATGGATTAGTTTAAAAGCTTTCATTACACCCGAGCAACGCCGGGCTATACTGCTAGTTTCTAAATAAAGCTTTAATAAAGAAAACGGAGGTAATGTAATCCCAGTCGTTTTTGTTAAAGAAATGTGCCTCTGTGCTGGTTCCAGTTTTCTTTAAACTCTATAGCTATTGCTTTTCCGTTTTCCAGCTTGTTGGAAGACCTTATCTCTGTTTTTGAAGATCTCTAGTGAACCCACTGACCTCTCTAACTATTCCCCTATTAGTCTCTTACCACTTTTCGGCAAAGTATTCGGGTCCAGCGTTCTGCAATCTTTTGGGGAGTGAGGTCCACAAAGCTATGTAGAATCATGGAGGAGGGCCAAACATCTATGGTTCTAGTGTCATGGAGAAGAAACATGTGAATATGTGAATAGATTTTCTACGTGTTTGAAGAAAGCAAGGATTCAATATAATTTAATATCTAACGGGAATTTTGTTCAAAATAATTACATCTTAAAAATAAATGTTTCATAAATCAGTATTAAAAACATTCCATTAAAATCGGTTGAAAACACTATTTTATATTCATTAAAAAGTGCCCGGTCGGTCACGAAAGCAATTTCACAGAATAAGCGAAAGTGAGGCCGTACGCTAATTTTGGCGATCCCTACAAATAAAAATAAAAGTAAAACACATTCTCCAGGTAAAAAGAAATAATTTTTTTTTATTTTGCCGCAATAAATCCAGACTATCAACTGGCACTTTGGTTTGGCTTAACTATATTCATATCGTGTCCAGAGTAAGGTAGTGAGTCGGACAAAATTCACTCGAGGGCTGGATGTAGCCCGCGGGCCGGGGATTGCCGACCGCTGCTCTAGTCAATGCTTAAGTAGTTAACCATCTTACCACTTACAATCTCCTGTCTGAAAAAGAATATGGCTTCCGCTTTGCCAGGTCTACCGCTGTTTTGCTAACCATCATCGTTGAATATGTATACCTGTGGCTCTAGATATCTGAAAAGCGTTTGACAGAGTTTGACATGCTGGTCTCAGTGGCTACGGTATTTCTAGACAATTGTTTGATTTAAATCAGTCACTTGGAGAGAAACACAAGACGCCTCCTTGGCCTAACTTTTTTCAACCGACTGTTACGAAGATGCATTTATATGTAAATAATATTAATAATGTCTAAAAAAAAAAGGTTAAAAGTTATATTTAGGTATTCTACTGTGTCCTACTTGTTATTACAAAAAAGTTCAAATTCATGAAATAGTTGTTAAGTAGAGAAATTAGAAATAGAACATTTTGGGAAGAGAGTAGTCAGTTGTTAAAAAGATTTGCTGACATCATCAACTCCGGCCCGATTTAGGATTTGTATATTCAGTCGAAAGAATCTCTACTAGAAATTGCCGACCAACTAAAACCTGAAAGAGAACCTCATGGAACTAAATGGGTAAATAGAAATGTTTGACTCTTTCACTGACCATACTTGAAATTAGTCTTTATATACACAATTTAGGATTTCTAAAAGTATAGCACTTAAATTACTTCGCTAGCTTAATTGGATAAAGATATTTGACACCTTCCTTCCACTTCGTAACACTTACTCGTCACTCTGCCAGTAGTAAACACTATGTTTCTTGTTTTGAATGCAAACATTGTAAATATTTTTATTTTATTATCGTAAATGAAATATTTGTTTGTGATTAAGCTCTGTGATTTGGTCACTCATTCTTTTCTTTTGTTTCAACTTATAACACGTAACACGACCTCATGTGAACGACTACATTAGATCTGTAGCTGCATCTACTGCTAGGAAGGTTGGATCGCTAAATCGACTCAAAAAAGTTTTCTCGTTAGAATCCATCTTTCATATTTATAAATCTACCATTCGTTTGTGCATTGAATATTGTTGCCATATTTGGTCTAGTGCTCCTGCTATGCATCTCGAGGTTCCCTTCAAAATACAAAGAAGTATCTGCAATGTAATTGGTCATGTATTGGCATCTCGGCTTCATTCACTTTCTCACTGACGTGACGTAGCTTCCCTCTTACTTTTTACCCATATTTGCAAGTCTTTTATAACTCTTAAAATTTTTGTCTTTTTATTATCTTTACTAAACTTTGTTATATCATCCATTTGATCAAATAGGTTATACATTGTCTTCCTTTGCCCCTTTTAGCTTTAAACTATCCTGTGAGTATCAGATTTTTTCCAAGCCCTCTTTTTTCATTACGTCGACTAGAAATGTCAACTGTTTCTTGCTCATGTTAAGTGTGTGTTATTTTTGTTTATACATAAAAAAAATCAGAATTCATTAAAACCGAACACAGGCAGTGTTGGAAAATAAGTGATTATTTTACCCAGAATGCAAAGCATATACTCAGCAATATAAAACACCAACCAATGTCGAACATCGCTATTTCAAAGAATAATGATGAAAATGAACAACAAAATATCGCAAATCTGAAAATAATCTTCGTAACTAGCAAAATGGTATATTACTTCTGGTTTCTTTCCTTATCGACCTATTTTACAGCTCAGTGGTACAGCACAGCACCCGAAAACGCCGACAAGCTAATGATTTTTCAAAACGTTTGCTCGAAATTAGATTTTGATAAACCAGAACGAATCGTAACTACATGACATGCTACGTTGTGGGTTGGCTTCCAACGTTTTATCCGGAAAGAGTAGCATCGTTTATCAGGTTTCATTAGGCTCAATTTTTCTCGTTGAGTCTTTTATACTCGGCTGATAATTCTACAGGTATTAACTAGAGGGTTAAATAATTAGGCTAACTTCAGTTTATAACAAGATTTAAATCATTGTATCTGCATGAAAAATCATACGTTCTATAAAAACAGCAGTTTTTTTTTTTCAAAAACCGAGGCAAATGCTACAAAAGGCCAAGATTAATACTCATTTATATAATCGGTAAAGCAGAACTCGGTTAGATATTTTGAGATTTATAGACTGTGAATAAAAATAATTAAATAAGATGCTCAGAAAAATCGGAAGTAAATTGCAGTATCGCTAGACAGATTAAATGTTATGCTTTTTTCCATAATAATTCTGTTCGAATAACTAAGCTCAAATGTTTGATATGTATGCATTTTAAGGACTTTTACATCATTAGAGTTGAGTTTAATCTTTACTGGGGGCATAATGATTGCGAAATGTTTGAAACTAAGCTAAATTTAATATTTATCATGTAAGTTTTTATCTATGTACTTGTGTGAGTGTTTTTGTGTGTTTGTGAGTTTGTGTGTGTTTGTTTGCATAAGTTAATTGCAAAAATGCATTAGAGGATTATCGTCTAATCTTGTGCACTTCAAATGAATTAATACATTATTACTTTTTTCCAGATTAATATTTCCTGAGATCGACGTTTAAAAAGGTAAGCCTCAAATTTTATTTCAGTGTATGTTATATTACATCTTATATAAAAGCTGAACATATGGATCGGTATCCGACAAGTTTATAAAAGAAAAACAACAAAATAAGAAACGTGTCGTAATCTAACACATTTCACTTTTATTAAAGCTTCTTCAAAGACCGAGAGAAAAATGAAAAATAACAAAGAGACGGTATGCTGGTCTGTTTAGGTGTATGTTGGACGGTCACGTTAGTTAATATACGTATATTTATGTGTGTGTATGCGCAAGCGTATTATTAGACGGGTCACGTGTATTAAAGCAGTGGACATTTTTTTTAAATATATGTGTGAAGAATGTTTTGGACGGTAAAGTGTATGATAGTGCATGCGTGTGTTTATGTTAACACTTGTCAATCTTAGTGTAGGTTGTACGGTAACGTTATTTAATGTGTGTGCATATGCGTATGTGTGTAAAAGAAGACGTTGCCAATTAAATCATACAGAGGAAGGCAGCGGATAACATATTTGCAGGGACTGATCAGGTGGATGACGGAACGGGGGTTGCCAGGAGTAATAGGAGCAAACATACTAAGAGCCACAAGCGATAGGGAGACGTCGAGAGCCATGATCGCCTACGTCCTGAAGGGACAGGGCACATAGAAGAAGAAGAAGAAGAAGTATACTGTATCCTTATCATTACTTTTTTCATGATTCTCTCGATATCTGAAGAAGCTTTAATAAAAGTGAAACATGTCTGTTTGAGACTTGTTTCCTATTCTGTTCTGTTACTCTATTCTCTCTCTCTCTCTCTCTCTCTCTCTATATATATATATATATATATATATTCTAAAATATACTGTTAAATATAAGAGACAATGAATGTTTATTATGTTTAATCATGAGCCATTCTAAACATCGTATTTTGGCTTTAATTTCAGGTGAAAATATAGACAAAAATTCTCCAATATTTAGATAATTTTTTATTAAGTTGGTTCTAAGCTTTCGGCTCACATGAGCCATCTTCAGAGAGGTTACAAAAACTTTAACACAAAAACATCCACCATCAGAGACGAATTTATCTTGTGTTGACATCACACTTCGCTAAGCAACGGCAACAGTTACCAAAAATAGCAAACGCAGTTCGCAAATTTGCAATGCGGTTCTATGACGTCACACTGCGTGATAACTCAAAATGACAACAGAACTATATATTTAAATGCAATGTAATGTATTATGACCAGATTTAAACGTGATTTTATTAAGTGTAGGTTGTTTGGATATATATATATATATATATATATATATATATATATATATAATAGGGATGTTACCGTGGCTCATACCAAAAACTAGCAATTTTTACGACCTACCAAATATTCGCAAATCAACTGAAATAAAAACAGCTATCCAGACACAAAAATCTGAATGCATTATTAATATAGCAAATCCCATAGTAGGAGGACCAGCCTATTCAACTAGTAGGAGGACCAGCCAGCCTATTCAACTAGTAGGCTCAGTAACTGAATAGACATAAGACTAAAACCATTCACGAAGCAAATTAAAACCTACATTAGAGATTATATTCCCTTCCTTAGCTCAGTACAGCAAAAATGAGATCTTGAAACACTTATGGCAACATTCAAGATCAGTAACCTATATAGCAACACAGCCCATGAGTTAGGTAAACAAACAATTTCATTCTGTATTGAAAAAAAAAACACCCATAAATGCTATACCCCAAATTTACCAAGGAATTCATCATCGATAGTATCGACCTAATTCTTAACAATAACACCTTTGAATTTGACAATAAAAGCTACATGAAAAACCCAAGTTACTGCAATGAGAACGAAAATGGCACCAACACATGCTTCGTTTACATTAGTTTACCTAGAGGAAAACCTATCTTCTTCTTCTTCTTCTTCTTCTATGTGCCCTGTCCTTTCAGGACGTAGGGGATCATGGTTCTCCACGTCTCCCTATCCCTTGTGGCTTTTAGTATGTTTGCAACCTGTTACTCCTGTCAACCCCCGTTCCGTCATCCACCTGATCAGGCCCTGCAAATATGTTATCCGCTGCCTTCCTCTGTCTCTCTTTCCTTCTATCTGGCCTGTCAGTATCAGGTTTTCCAAGCTCTCCTTCCTCATTGCGTGTCCCAGGAACTTCAATTGTATCTTCCTGATGCTCAGTATCAATTTCATTTTTGTTGGCATTCTGTCCAACATTTCGTCGTTGCTTGCATGTTCAGTCCACGATATCCGCAGCATCCTTCTGTTGAACCTCATTTCCGTTGTTTCCAGTTTTGTCCACATTTTCGATGATATTGTCCAGCATTCACTACCGTATTGAAGAACTGACATCACATAGCAATCCAACACTCTTTTTTTTTGTTTCTAGTGAAGATTTCCTGTGTGTTAGTACTTTACTCAGCTTCTGGAACGCGTCCTTTGCCATGCCAATTCGTCTTCGGATCTCTGTGTCGCACTTTCCATCTCCTGTTAGAACATTTCCTAGGTATTTAAATTTTTGTACTTGCTTGATTCTGGTATCCCCCACCTGTATTTGGCATTTTGGGTTGCACCTTTTGCTGATGACCATGCGTTAAGTTTTCTTAAATTTTATTTGTAGTCCTTTTTTGTCACTCTCTACCACTACCTTCTGTAGGAGGTCTAGTAGTTTCCTTTCCGTGTCTGCAATCAGCACTGTATCACCTGCATACCTTATGTTGTTCAAGTTGTGGCCTCCAATAACAAATCCTGGCGTGTGATCTAGGGTCCTCAAAATATTCTCGCTGTACAAGTTGAACAGATCCGGTGAAAAGACACATCCTTGTCTTACGCCTATTTTTATCTTTGTAAATCTGCTGAAATCGTTACCTGTCCGTATGCAGGCCGTTTGCTGCCAGTCAAGATTCTTGATTACTCTGAGGTCTTTCCAAAAAATGTCGAGGCTGCCGAGCATTTCCATCAATTCGTTGTGTCGTATCTTGTCGAATGCCTTCGCATAGTCAGTAAAACATAGGTACAAGTCTTTCTTCATTTGTATTGCCCTTTCAGAGAGCATCCTAATCATAAATATAGCTTTCATTCTTTCAGTGTCTTTGACGAACCCGCACTGTTCCTGTCCTAACTCTGGCCTGATTCTGCTATAAATATCGACTTGCATAAGTCGTCTGGTATTTATTCCACTGCTATAAATTTTGTTTATTATGTCGGTAATCTTTTCTATGCCATATTCTTCCAAGGATATCAGCAGCTCTATCACTACGCCGTCTGGACCAGCTGCTTTGATTCTGTTCAGTTTGGCCATTGCAGCTTCAACTTCGAATTTTAGTATTTCCGGTCCATCCATCTCCTGGTGTATTCTCGGTTGTTCTCTCCCGTCGCAAAAAAGATCCTTTATATACTCTTCGCATCGCTAGAGTATTTCCTCTTTCTCCAATATGATTGTTCCATCCTTGGATTTTATGCATCCTGTTAAGGAGCAGGTTTTCTGTCTTGTCAGTTCTCTTATCTCTTTATGCATCTCTGCTTTATTGGTCCTGCTCAGTCTCTCTACTTCTCCGCATTTGTTGTTGAGCCATTCCTCTTTAGCCTCTCTGCATTTGTTCGTTATCTCCCTGTGAAATTTCTTGTTCTCTGCTCCGTGTCTTGGCGTTATTTTTTGTCTCCTTTGCATCATGTGGAGAATCTCTTCAGTACAAAATGATTAAACAAATCAATGGGGATAATATGAAAACCCACTTCATTTTGCCTTGGAAATGATACTTGGATGATTGCTTCATTCTCTGGAAATCATCATGGGGTGATATTAAGCAATTTCACGCTCTATTTCAGAAGTCACACCCGAAAATCAATTTCACCGAAGAATATAGTTACTATGAATTACTATCTTTAGGCATAGTCATGAGAAATAGGAACAACATAACCACAGATATCTGTCAGAAACCTTTCGAAACTCAACAATATCTTCATTTTAGGAGCCATCATTCAAAAAGTTGCTTGAAATCCATCACTTATTCCCTAGAACGTAGGGTTGGCACTATAGTGGCAGACTAACACCTCCGAAAAATCCGCCTAGAACAACTACCTGAAACTCTAAAAAACCGAGGCTACCGTATAAACAAAGATTTTGAATCAGCAGAAAAAATACTTCGAGACAAACAAAGAAACGCAGCATCTAACAGACTGTAGCATATGTCCCAACATACAACAAGAACAAGTCAGATTTTTTTTTAATCATTTCACCCCGAGCAAGGCGGAAACGCCACTGGTGTGCAGGGGGTTACATAAATGTAAAAAGATTAATTAGAAAAGAGTGAGGAGTACAAACTAGTTAGAAAGGAACAATAGAAAGCTGAGAAAGCAGGTGCGATGACAGATACATAGGTGGAGAAAAAGGGAAGGTTATACAGGGGAGGGGAGGGAGCTAGAGGCCAGTGGTTAGTAGATAAATATTGACTTTGCATTTAAATTTCTGGAGGTTGTAGCCGTCAGGAAAGCAAGAATACGGGAGTGAGTTCCACAGGCGGGAAGTGCGAGAGAGGAAGCTGCAGGAGTAGAATTGTCGTCTGCATTTGGCTAGCCTGACTGTGAATGGGTGGGACCCAGTTGCCAGTCTGGTTGCACGAGTAAACACCTGTTGAGGAGGCATCAGTGACTTAAGCTCGTCCGAGCAGAAGCCATGAAAATATTTATAGAAGAGACAAAGGGAAGCCACATTTCGACGATGGGGAAGTGGCTGCAGTCGATACGCCAGATCAGTACCTAGCACATTACAGACTCTCCTTTGGAGCTTGTCAAGAACACTGAGGAGAACGGCAGGGGCTCCTGACCATAAGTGGCAGCAGTACTCCATGCACGGACGGATGGTTGACTTGTCTATATGCAGGATGGATTCAGGTGGAAAAAACATCCTGGATCGACATATTGACCCAATCTTCTTAGCAGTAGATTTTGCTATGGATTCAATATAGTGGTTCCATTTGAGGTCTGAGGACAGGGTAAGTCCGAGGAGGCGTAGTGTATTACTCTCAGGGAGAATCACTTGGTCCATGCTTATGGGAGGCAGAAGAGGTTGCCTGTAATGGTTGACAGACAACAGCTTGGTCTTAGATGAATTGAAGTTGACAAGCCACTACTTGCCCCAGTTCACCGCAGAGTGTAGATCCCGCTCAAGGTCAGCAGCGAGATTATGTCTGTCCGCCACTACAGGTTTCTTACTGGAGCGGGAGTATATTGTAGTGTCATCTGCGTAGATGCCTACTTGGGACTTGATTAATAACAAAATGTTTTTAAAAATTTAGAAATACTAAACGAAATTGATAGAAGAAAAATCATAAACATATTAAAATCGACGAAAATAATTAAGAGCAAACGCCAACACAAAGTTTGAAACAGATATTAACCTCATCCAAATTTAGCCAACACAAGATACAGAGGGTTACAAAAGGCAAACATAAAGATGTGGGGCTTGTCATACCATTAGAGAAGAAAACACTTACATTTTTAAAACCATACAAAGAAATTCACAATAAACAAAAATTTGAACTACAGCTCCAAAGATATGGTATATGCACTCAAGTGCACGAAATATAATAAATCTTAAATAGGAATCAGCCAAGCACTAAGCAACAGAGTATCCCTTCACAGAAACAACATCAAACATTTATACAAAAGAAAACTCTTTATATCACAACACATCAATCAAGGTAAATACAAAATTATGCCATTATATCTGACAATTACTCATATCCACAAACAGAAGAAAAAAGTTATGAACAAATTTAAACCAACACTTAATATATCATAACCCCAACGCACACACATACACACAATATGCGCACTAATGGAGCACATACGCTCACACATACACGCACATACACATATTTATACACATACTAACAAAGACGAACGCAGTGACTCTCACATGAAACCCTATACAACATAGGAAGTGTATATTTATGTATATATATGGGTATGTGTGTCTATATATATATATATATATATATATATATATATATATATATATATAAACTAAAAAACAAAGATATAAAAACCTTCCTCCGCCCGATATTTAACCCTTCCCAAATCATTTTTACCCCTTAAAGAGGAGATTACCTTACGACAATATCATGTGAACTAAGATTGACAAACACTGTCTGAAGATGGTCGCGAAACTAGAAACGTGTTTTTATTATATATATATATATATATATATATTACTTTAAAACAAGGAATTTATTTAGTCTCAACAGCCCTTTCTTCCAACTTTTTCTAGTTTTCTTCTATCGTGGAGTTATTTGCCGTTTAAGTAGGGTCCAAATAACATAGTGATGATCCACGTATACTGTCTTACTATGTATAGGAAAAGCTGCTTTATAAATCTTTATAAATATTTCAATAGCTAAACATTTTTTAGATACAATTAAAAATAATTTCTCTAAAACAAAATTTATAAGTATCATTAAAGATAGGTTTACATTTACAAATATTTTTTAAAAAGATCTGTCGCTTTCTGCGTCATGTGATGTAAACAATCTCTCTCCACGAACGCTCTCGCGAAATAAGTTTCTAATTTAAATTTTAAAATCATTTGTTTCTGATGAAGGACCGAGGACGGTCTGCAATATAAAATATTATTGTGGGAACTTATCTACAAATGGACTCTTCCACACCAATATAATATGGCTACCAACTCTGAGTGACAAACACTAAGGCGTCACTGAGTAGTAGACTTGCCTCTGCTACTATTGAGACTGTCAGCACTCTGCCATCGGGTGGAGAGCACTAACCCAGTCGTGGTTCCGCCGAAGGGTAGAACCTCGACTCGGCAAAAATAGACAGACATTTTTTGGCCCGGCTATATGGCCGGGAATACCCACTATAAAATGACCATGTGTCACATCCGGCCTTGCGTGGGAAGGCTAGTAAATAAAACACTAAGGCGTCACTGAGTATTAGACTTGCCTCTGCTACTATTGAGACTGTCAGCTCTCTGCCATCGGGTGGAGAGCACTAACCCAGTCATGGTTCCGCCGAAGAGTACAATCACGACTGGGGAAAGATAGACAAATATTTTCGGCCGGGCTCTATGGCCCGGAAGACCCACATTAAAAAGACCTTGTGTCACATTTTGCCGCAAGTGGGGAGGTAACTAAATACTGTCACTGAGTAGTAGCCACAGAGTGTGTCACTCAGGACGCCTGCAAGAGAAAGTACTCTCCAGTCCACGTTTACATTTGTATTCAACCTTATATCCGAGTCCGTGTTATCTTTCTATGGCCTTTCGATCATAACACTGGAGGCAGATTTACACAAGGCAGAAACGTTTCCTTTCTTATACTGTCCAAATACGAAATAATGTTCAATATTTCATATTCTGAGAAACCATCATTGGAGGAGTCATACGTGATACACGCTTCGGCAATCATGTCTCGAAAGAGACATAGGTGATTAGGCAGAAAATTTTCCTGCAATAGATTGCCATTACTTTCTGCGGTAGACACGTTGCCAACAAAGGTTATAGAACCCAATCTGTTCTGTTATTTAACCCATAGCTGAAAAGAAAATGTGGATTAATACTGTTCATAAGGGTCTTTGTGCGTAAGTCAATGCAACAAATTTATAAGTATTTGAACTCACTTTCCGTTTTCTCATTCCTAGACGATATATACTGCACTACAATATTTCTTCAATTTTTTTCAACAGCAATGACTTTATTTATTTTCTATAGAAATTCACTCGTTGATAGGTACATATAAAGAATAGATATGGACAAAATGAGATAGATAGATAGATAGATAGATAGATAGATAGATAACAATTCACGTTCTATATACACATCAGAACAAAAATTTATAATTTCATACGTTAATATAAAAATGCTATCAATATTAACTTAAAAGAAATGCTAACTAAATCCGTATCACAGGGTTTGAGAAACGTTTGAATTCTATTTGACATCTTTTTCGTAGATTAGTTTGAACCGGATTATCTTCCTTTATACGTCTTTAAATCTAGGCTCATGTTTATACCAGATTAGGATCATCTTCTTGAACCACAACTGTTTTTCCTTTAAGATGGTTCAACAATTGGGAGTATTTTTTCCTGCGTACGATCAAGTAAAGGAATCGATGACTACTATATACCATAGTTAAATCGTCGTGACATCGTCTTTTAAGCCAATTCTCCCGCTTCTATACTACCTTGGTTCCATTCACACTTAATTAAATAAAAGCGTAGTTCAGTGTTCATCAGTCAATCCTTTTCATCGATCAGCTTGTTAATGTTATTTTGATCTTTACAGAGATTCTATTTGTGCTACTCCTGAACCAAACTAACGAGCTTAGTAAACGATCTTTGAACATATCATAACTCAGCATGTAAGTTCAATATTAACTGGATGCTTCACTTTTATGAGCCAGGTTAAGCGTTCGTTGGCAAATATTCAGGCGCGCTCCACTTTTTGGTTCCACAAGTTCCAATATTTATATCTAGGACTTCCCGTGCTCCGTTCAAAGAGTCGAATCAACTCCATTTCCTTCGTATTCGTTTTTTTTTTAGAATGGAGTTGCACTGAGACAAGCGTTTTCTCAAGAACTGCTACTTGACAAAACAAACTTCCGCCTGGATATTTGCCTGTACACTACAATCTTAACCCCTTCAAGTTGAGAATCAATTGTTATCTATATTCATTATCCTCACAAACCTCATTTCTATATCCTCTTAATTTCAGATCACATAGGAGTTGCACTGAGGCAAGCGTTTTCTCAAGAACTGCTACTTGACAAAACAAACTTCCGCCTGGATATTTGCCTGTACACTACAATCTTAACCCCTTCAAGTTGAGAATCAATTGTTATCTATATTCATTATCCTCACAAACCTCATTTCTATATCCTCTTAATTTCAGATCACATAGGAGTTGCACTGAGGCAAGCGTTTTCTCAAGAACTGCTACTTGACAAAACAAACTTCCGCCTGGATATTTGCCTGTACACTACAATCTTAACCCCTTCAAGTTGAGAATCAATTGTTATCTATATTCATTATCCTCACAAACCTCATTTCTATATCCTCTTAATTTCAGATCACATAGGAGTTGCACTGAGGCAAGCGTTTTCTCAAGAACTGCTACTTGACAAAACAAACTTCCGCCTGGATATTTGCCTGTACACTACAATCTTAACCCCTTCAAGTTGAGAATCAATTGTTATCTATATTCATTATCCTCACAAACCTCATTTCTATATCCTCTTAATTTCAGATCACATAGCTTGTTCAGTAATCTTCTACTTTGAGTGGCTCTTTCACCTTGTATTGGGTGAACTTTAATAACATATACTCTTCCTCTCAGTTGAACCGTTTTCATAATGTTTTTGAAATAATTATTCAATTCTATCATTACTGGAGTTCCCATATGTACAGCTTTGTGCTTGACTCGGTTTAGCTAATTAAATAACTATCAATTAATTATTTCTAAAAATTTTAATGAATATTTTTATTAAAATATATAAGATAAAAGATATGAAATTATATGAAACCGGCATTAGAAGACATATTTGAATTTTTATTTGATTAACATTATTAATATTTTTAATGGTTACTCACATTTGAGTGAAAAGTCTATCTTATATATATATACTAGCAGTATAGCCCAGCGTTGCTCGGGTGTAATGAAAGCTTTAAAACTAACCCATGGTTCTGGAGCTCAGTTAAAGCGAAACCGTAGACTGAAAGAAAAATGAATGGATGTAAATCAAATTTTGATTTCCTGGTATCGATATCAAATAAGATTTTTTCCTCGTAAACTGAATTTTGAAGGTTAAATAAGTCCTCTGAATAAATGGTATCATGGCTGAGACCAAGAACTACAATTATACCTACTTTTTTTTTATCATTTCAACCCAAGCAAGGCATTCCACTGCCACTATTGCGCTTGGGGCTACATAGGGGGAGGTAAATAGGAAGAGTGGTTAGATATAGGAAATGTCAGAAGGGAAAAGTCGCATAGAACCCTCATTAGATAACACGTATTACATATGATTATGTAGGAATGTCTGTGGGTTCAACAAACGGATGGATTGTTCTTATTTTCTCCTTTAAGGGAGCGACAGTTATATTCTTATCATCTTATATGTTTTTATTTTGTTTTATATTTTTTTATTCGCCCAGTTAGGTTTTTGTGAATCCCATTCATATAGAATCCTTCGTTGAATAAAGACGGAAGCTGAAGATGGCTCGCCTGAAATAGGCCTATAGTTCCAAATTACCATGAAATAACGCGTCTGTCTTAAATTTTCATGGAAATTTCTATGTTTCGAGATTAATTCTCATCATCAGGCAATTGATGATGAGAATTAATCTCGAAACATAGAAATTTCCATGTCGCAATGTAAAATTGATATAACCATATAATTATATTATATTATATTAAGCTCTATAATAATCATTATATTGAGCACTGTTTACAATAAAATAAATGCCAGAGAACTCAAAATATCAAAAAAATCTCGAGTCCTCTTCACTTGGAATTATATATATATATATATATATATATATATATATATATAATTGTAAACTTATCACTATGCTCGTTTCGAAAAAACCTCCAAGTATATACGTGAAAGGAAAAAAATTTAAAAAAAAAAGAGCTAAGCACGTGAACATCAGTCAAAGTACGCAACCCAAAGAAAAAACCCGAGACGAGTAATCTATAACAAAAAAGCGCTCAATACGTAAGGAGAGCAAAAAAAGTAAATAACCTAAAGAGACAACAAGTCTACCAAGGTTTCACCTAACCGGATCTTCAGGGAAATTTAGCCCAACTTTCCCTGAAGATCCGGTTGGGTGAAACCTTGGTAGGTTATATATATATATATATATATATATATATATATATATATATATATAAAATAATATAAAATAAATTTTCAATATTCAAAAGTGTTGAATGAACATTTCAACATGAAATCACTAAGAGAGATTTTTATTCTCATTTTGAAATATGTACCGTTGCTGATGATACGTGAAATCTCTCTTAGGGATTTCATGTTGAAATGTTCATTCAACAATTTTAAATATTTAAAATTTATTTTATTTTATATTAGCTCTGTAATTTTAATTACATTGAGCTCTCCTCCTGTATCATATTTTAATATTAAAATTTAATATTAATTAGGATCAGGTTTTTGGGATTTATCTTCCTACTTTTCCGTTTGGATTAAAGTATTTTAATATATATATATATATATATATATATATATATATATATATATATATATAAGCAGACTTTCCCCTCAATAACGAGTATCCATTAAAAATAATAAATGTTAGACAAATAAAGAGACATGCAAAATCGAATTGGCTCCTTTTTTGTGGATACAAAAGCGATTTCGATTGTGAGTCTTTGAAATAAAATTGTTTTTCTGACGATCCTATCAAAGAAATCGCTACATTCTCCTTCAGTTAAAGCGAATATCTATCAAATGTACTTTACTTTATACACATTTTGCCGGTATGTGACGTTGTTCCGTCTTTTTCATGAGAGAGAAACGTTCTTTTTCTCGTTCTTCTTTTCCTTGCTTCATTTCTTTTTATGTTTTTCGTCATCATTTATATTTCCCCTCTCAACACCACACTTGATAAAAGTACATAGACGTCAACACACTATTTACTGAAAAGATGAAATAGTTTCTGATGGAGTAGCATTTTTTTCCTTACTCTTCAAAAGAACTATTAAAGATTTATTTTCGTTTAACTTACGACGCATATCGCTGATGCTATTCGTTTATTAATGTACATCAACTATAAATTAATGGATATGAAACATACATATCTAATCTAAACTTATTTATAAATGGAACTTTGTCTGTGTGTGTATGCGTCTGTGTGTGTGTGTCCATTACCTATAGACTCCCAAACGGCTGAACCGATTTTAGTGAAAATTTACACAGTTGTACTATCAGAATCCTGATGAACAGAGCGAGAAGCAGAATCAGGCTAGAGATAGGGCAGGAACAGTGCGGGTTCATCAAAGACACTGGAACAAGGAACGCCATATTCATGATTAGGATGCTCTCCGGAAGGGCAATACAAATGAAGAAAGATTTGTACCTATGTTTCATTGACTATGCGAAGACATTTGACAAGATACCACACAAAGAATTGATGGAGATGCTCGGCAACATAGATATTTTCGGCAAAGACATAAGAGTGATCAAGAATCTCTACTGGGAGCAAACGGCATCTATATGGACAGGTAACGATCTCAGTAGATTTACAAAGATAGAAAGAGGCGTAAGACAAGGATGTGTCTTTTCACCAGATTTTTTCAACCTGTACATCGAGAATATCTTGAGGACCCTAGATGACACGCCAGGATTTATTGTTGGTGGACACAACTTGAACAACATAAGGTATGCAGATGATACAGCGCTGATTGCGGACACGGAAAGGAAACTACAAGACCTCCTACAGAAGGTAGCGATGGAGATTGACAAAAAAGGACTACAAATAAAGTTTACGAAAACTGAGTGCATGGTCATCAGCAAAAGGAACAACCCAAAATGCCAAATAAATGGGGGAGATACCAGAATCAAGCAAGTACAAAAATTTAAATACCTAGGAAGTGTTCTAACAGGAGATGTAAAGTGCGACACGGAGATCCGAAGGCGCATTGGCATGGCAAAGGACGCGTTCCAGAAGCTGAGCAAAGTACTAACACACAGGAAAATCTCACTGGAAACAAAGAAAAGAGTGCTGGACTGCTACGTGATGTCAGTTCTTCAATACGGCAGTGAATGCTGGACAATATCATCGAAAATGAGGACAAAACTGGAAGTAGCAGAAATGTGGTTCTACAGAAGGATGCTGCGGATATTGTGGACTGAGCATGCAAGCAACAATGAGATGTTGAAAAGAATGGCAACAAAAATGAAATTGATACTGAGCATCAGGAAGAGACAACTGAAGTTCCTAGGACACGCAACGAGGAAGGAGAGCCTGGAGAACCTGATACTGACTGGCCAAATAGAAGGAAAGAGATACAGAGGAAGGCAGCAGATAACATATCTGCAGGGCCTGATCAGTTGCCTGACGGAACGGAGGTTGACAGGAGTAACGGGAGCAAACATACTAGGAGCCACAAGGGATAGGGAGACGTGGAGAACCATGATCGCCTACCTCCTGAAAGGACAAGGCACAGGGAAGAAAAAGAAGACTATACGCGTCTGCGAGTGTTTTGTGTCGAGGTACCCATGATAAATATCGATTTTCGATCATCGAAAAAATCGGGTTAAAGAAGGATTGTTCCGATTTTAATCAAATTTGATACACTCATTGACAAAGACATAAAAAACGATATTCAGAAGTTTCAACGCTGCAGTTCTTACAATAGTGCAGAAAATCGATAATATATATATATATATATAAAAGGCAAGATGTTTGTGTGTGTGTCTATTTATCTGTCTGTATGTCCTTTATACAAATCGACAGCTTTTATCCTATTCTCACCAAACTTCACACAAATATTCTTTAGGTGAGTCTGAGCTCCAGGACCATGGATTAGTTTTAAAGCTTTCATTACACCCGTGCAACGCCGGTTGCTAGGTTAAAATATTTGATTCTAATCATAATTAAAATTCTAGGATGAAATTGGCTAACAAGAGACTATGATTTTATATATTGATACGTTGAATAGGTTTTCGTTGATTTTTCATGAAAAGTAATGTTTTGTTTACAAAAATTAGTAAGAAACATGTCACTGAAATTATTGTTAATTGCAAGCCACTTCTATTTTCCCATATTTCTGGCAGCATTTGCATTCCACGTCGGAAAAACGACACACATTTTGAGGCTAATCACGAGCCGACACATTTTTTAGATCTTTATAAAAATTAAAATGCTACTCAGCCAAGTCATGTGCCATCGATTAGGTTATAATTGGACTGAGCAATGTCTGATGAATACGGCGGGTGGCGTTTTTTCTTCAATACTAGGCTCAAACACATCAATTGTAGTCGATAGCAATCTCCTGTGATGGTTTAGGTCGATTTGAGCAGCTCATAATAACCTACTTCCAGCAAATCTCACCTAATGCAGAGCAGAAGTATTTGAACCATGAATATTTGGCTTTGCTCCCGATGTTGATACATGGCCAGGCTTACCCCCAAGATCTACGCTTCGGGTTATCACAGTTTATCTACTTTTCATCGCCGGTCGATGTCTTATGCCTGACATGAGTCATCATGGTGTAATGCTTCCAATTTTTCATATTCAAGCTTTTTTGGTACTCCAGTGTGTTCTTTATCTTCAACATCACAATCATTATTTTACAAGCGTCTAAACCAATCTTTGCATATTGTTTCCAACAAAAATTTGTTTTCAGACTTGTTTAAAGGCTTCTTTTTTTTCAGATTTTGCATAAATTTAAATTGTTATAATTTGTATCAACTTTTAAAATGGCTACACTACATAATAATCGTTTTGAGAATTGCAATTTACGAAGTGGAAAGTTCAAATACGAAATATTGAACCTTTTCCTATCCAGGAATCCGTCGAATGTGTTTTTGTTTTAGCATTTGTTTTGTTGTTTTTTTTTAATTTTCGCAATCTGCACTTTCTTTTTGAAAAACCCTTTATAATTTTATTATTCGTTTTCTTATATATTTCACATTTTCCTTCTGTTACGTTTTACGACATTCTTTATTTTGGGGGCCTCTTTATTTTGGGGGCCTCTTGTCGTATCACTGAAACGTAGAGAAACATGCAATTCGAAACTTTTGATTGTAACTTGTACTTTTCTGTCGAGATTATTTAAACTGCTATCAAACCAGAGCCACGGTAAAATCCCCACTATGCACCCCCCCTGTTAACAGTGCCATTGATTACTTCACTACTTTCTCTAAATATGGCTTCTTTTCCAACAAAGTGAAAATACGGTTTCCCAAGGTCATCAAATTGAAGTGCTTCGGGGAAATGAGAATTAAGGGTTGATTCGGAACTTTTAGGATTTCAAAAAGTAAAAAAAAAGAGTTCCTGTTTAATTTCGAGCCCTAATCAAATTGGTGTTCTACTGAATGGACAGGAACACACCAAACTCGCACACACACGCACTCAGTTTGAAACTTATCAAAAGGTGGCCTTAATAATGTCGATAATGTGTGTTAAAGGGAGGAGAGAAAACTTCCTAAGATCTCAATGTTTGTGTGAGCAGAGTCGTTAGTCATCGTGACCGAATATTTGAGTGAACTGGTCTTGTTTAACACCAGATTATGCGTTTTCTATAGCTAATGTCGACCCAGCATACTAGCCGTATAAAGCAAAGATTGGCGCTGTCGGTGTTGATGAAGTACCTTGGAGCAAGAGCTGGCGCCTGCAATGCAAAATTAACTAACTTACCGCCCTTGCATATAAAAGTACTTGGTAACGAACACTTAGCCATCACACACACACACACACACACACACACACACACACACACACACACACACATATATATATATATATATATATATATATAAACAAAGTAGACGTCATCATGTAGACTTTAAGATCCTTTCAGCAAATACATTATCAAAGGTGTCCCCTTATATTTTAATTATTTTTGTTTGATCAAAATTATACTTTTAAACTTTCCAACTTTCCCTTCTATGAATAAATTTCCTGTCCTGTATAACTGATGTGGACCTAAATTAGGACCATCAATAATAAGTCAAACGCCAATGTAGGTTTAGACATATATTAGACAAAACAGTACAACAATACAAGATATACACATAGAAAAGCCAAAAGAGAATACTACACTGTAAGTCAGTCAGTTGAATGTTACTAGAGTCTCCACACTGTCTCAGCAACGGTATTTACCAACCTTCCCACGCAAGGTTAGATGTGACACAAGGACTTTTTATTGTTGGTCTTCCCGGCCATGTAGCCAGGCCAAAAAATGTCTGTCTACTTTTACAGAGTCGTGATTCTACCCTTCGGCGGAATCACGACTGGGTTAATGCTCTCTGCTCGGAAGCAGAGAGCGCCCTCTACCCAAAGGAGAGAGCTGACAGTGTCATAGTTGCAGAGGCAAATGCCAGGTAAGCACAGAGTCTCAGCAATACCCCGAGCGTTAATGATGTACTATGACGAGTACATTGTCTTATGTGGGTAATACCCAACAACACCTCCCTTCCAAGAGTTTTCCCCCTGGAAAAACTGTTTGATACTTCTTTTTCTTGGGTCAATACACTGGGGATCTCGGTAAAATTCCATTTCCTGTTGGACCTCCTTTTTTCAGGCGAAACCCGGAGGGCTTCAAGATCAAATTTCTCATAAATAACGGTTTTTGGTCCTGGAATTATATCCACAAGGTCTCCGATTCTCTGCTTCACAAATCCCACCTCCCAAAACGTCATATTGTTCTTGTAGAGTTTGAAGAGCACCTTCTCTCCGCAAACATAACATTTCCTGGAAGGCGCGATGGTCTTATAATCTTTGCCTGCTTCGGTATAAGTTTGTCGAATACCGACCTTATTCTTCTGGCAAACATTACTTCAGCAGGTGAGCGTCCTGTGGGTGTATAGGAACTGTTGTCTGTTGGGGTGCCTTCAAGCAGAGAGATTAGTAGAGCTCTTAAAGGCTCGCTTGAGGGCATCTACGAATCTCTCTGCTTGACTGTTTGACCTCAGATGGTACTGGGAGCCTCGTTATATGGTTAACATGGTTAACCTGGGATGATTCGCAGAACTGTTTAAATTCACCAGACGTGAACAGTGTCCCATTGGCTGTGACTACCCCAAACCGCGCGAAGAGTTCATGGATGAATGCTATAGTACATTCCGTCGTTGGCCTTTTGCAACGTAGGACCTCCGGCCATTTTGCGTGACTATCGACTACTATGAGATTGTACGGCTCTCCAACTGGACCCGCAAAGTCAATGTGAATCCGTTGCCAAGGTTGATCTATTTTAAGCCAAGGTTAGCACGTTATTGGTGGGGCTTTCGCGGCGAATGCGCACCCTTTACACGAGTCGATTGTGTCGATAATATCCCTGTCCATGTTGGTTCAGTAGACGTACCCTCGCATCAAGCTTTTCTATTTTTCCCTGGGTGTCCCGAATGAAAATCTCGTAAGATTTTTTCTGCAAAGTTTTGGGTATCACCACCCGATCTAGGGAAAAAACGTCAGTCACACTTGAATCTTTCATATTTATTTTATTTTTTGTTGATGTGATGAATTCATTCTTGAGAGCTTCCCTTTTTATATCCGTCAGTGAGACTGGTAGCTCTCTTACCGTATTCACGGTCATGCTCTTAATTTCACAGTCTGTTCTAAGTGTTGCTATGATTGAATCTTTAAAAACTTCTTTGTTTTTGGGGACCAGTCTCGATAAATCATCTGCGTAGCAAGTATTTCTTTTATGAAAGGTATTCTATTTCAAAATTATACTTTAGTAGAATCGTTCCTAAACGGATCAGTCCATTTGCTGTGTACACCGTCAAGCATTCTTGTTACCATATATCGCTTACAGAGGCTTATGGTCCGTTTGTAAGACGAATTTTCTGCCGTGCAGATACCTGTGAAATTTCGTAATCGTAAAAATTATGCTCAACGCTTCCTTCTCGATTTGAGAATATTGCTTCTCCGCGGGCAGGAGGGATCGAGTCGCGTGGGCTATTGGCTTCCTTGTTCCATCCGGGAATTTGTGTAAAATGCATGCGCCAATGTCATAGGAACTGGCATCGCTTACTATTATTATGTCCAACTTTGGGTTGTAGTGGGTTAGGGAGAGATCAGAGATCAGGGTCTTCTTAATCTCGTCAAATGCTGACTGGCATTCCTGCTTCCAAATCCAAGTTTTATCTTATTTAAGAAGATCGTTTGGCGGTGCTCTAAGGTTATGCATATTTTTTATGAAAACGTGGTAGAAATTTGCCAAGCCTAAGAAGCTCTGTAGTGATTGTATATTATCCGTGGCCGGCATATCTCTGATGGCTGTGGCCCTTTCCGGGTCTGGACGTCACCCTTGTCAATGATATAAACCTGATATTTGATTTGGGGTAGAAAAAAATCACATTTGGCTTCTTTTACTTTAAACCCGTATTCTTTAATTTTGCTGAATACGTTTTTGATATGCATTTTGTGGTCTTCTATTGATTGACTCCTGACCAAGATATCATCAAAATAAGCGGTTGCATAATCGAGGTCACCTAGCATAGTATCCATAATCTATTGGAAAATGGCAGGGGCGACCTTGATACCAAAGCTAATCTGTTGAACTTATACAAGCCTCTATGTGTATTAATTCACAATAATTTCCAGCACTCCTCGTCGACTTCAATTTGCAAATACGCATTAGACAATTCAATTTTAGAGAAAACTTTTCCTCCGTTCAGCTTAAGTGTCTCCTCGGGGCTCGGTATTGGATAATGGTGATCTTTGAGTGATGAATTTAAACCTGTTGAAAAATCAGCACATACCCTGATTTGGTTCGTTTTTTTCTTTACATATACTACTGGTGCTGCCCACTCTGAAAAGTCGATTTTAGATAAGATTTTTGAATCCACCAATCTATGCAGTTCTTTATCTATTTGTTCAGTTGTGGCAAATGGAACATTCTTTTTTTTTCTAAATACGGATTTCGCATTATCCTTTAATTGCAACTGAGCCTTGATTTTTGTACATTTTCCCAAACTTTCTGAGAATACTTCCGGAAATTTTTCTTTTAATTCACATTTTAGTTCTTCGATCCTTGATATAGTAGTAGACTGAGCTTTCCAACAGAACATACTTAACGGACAATCTCACAGATTAAATTTCTCAATCCAGTCTGTGCCGAATAAATTTACTGTATTCTTCATTACAAATGCTTTAAGTTTTTTAGTCATTCCGTTCAAGATAACTGTAAAGAATACTTCACCTAGAATGTCTAATTTTTCTCCTGTCATCGGTTGAGCTGTTTTTTGGGATTTTAATAAAGTCGTTTTTTTCAGCCGCCGCCATGTATGTACGTTAATGATTGTCAAATCAGACCCGCTATCTAAATGAAGTTTGACTGTTCTATTTAAAATTTTTACTGTTATGTATTTCCGTAATTTGCCATCTTCATTATCGTTAGATTGTGTTTGTCTAACTGTATTTCTTGCTCTTCTTGATTTTCTTACATACCAGCAATTTGACGTAAAGTGTCCAACCTTACCGCGGTTTTAACAGGTTTTGTTCTTTTTGGATGGGCAAAATCTCATCCAATGCAGTTTACCGCAAATGTAGCACGGCCCTGGGGAAGATTTTCCTGTCTTTTCGTATATTTGTCGAAATCTTTTTTCTTCTCTCTTTCTGGGGAGTAGCATTTTTGTCTAGTTTTAATTTTTTTAATATGGCTAACGCCTGACTCTTCTATGCTTTTCAAGTCGCTCTTTACAGATATAAATCTCTGACAGTCCTCTTATTTCTGTATCTCCAGCAGAGATCAGACCTTGAGCAAAAACAAGATATATATATATATATATATATATATATATTTGGCGACCTAGTATCTTTACCTTTAGGTGACTTCAAGCGATTTATAATAACTGATTTTACAGTTTTTCAAAAGCTCACGTAACAGGAATCTTTTATGAACGCGCAATTTTCAATATTAAGAGAAGTTCATTCAAGCATTATTCTTCCTACGAAATACGCTGTGGAAAAGCAGAAAAAGGACATGTGTAATGATGTGTTGAGTTTACTTTTATATATATATATATATATATATAGGAAAAATTATTAAAAAGTTGTGAGCTTAAAAATGTATTTTTTGACAGTATTATTTTTATTTCTATTATCATATTTTATATTTCAGACCGTCCTCGATCCTACATCAGAACCAAATGATTTTAAGCGATAGATTTTTTTAAAAAATATTTGTAAACGTAAACCTATCTTTAATAATACTTATAAATTTTGCTTTAGTTAAAAAAAATTTTTGAATGTATCTAAAAAAGTTTAGCTATTGAAATATTTTTAAAGATTCAAAACACCTAAGTCCCTATTTAACCCTAGCTTGTGTGTATTTAATTTTAAAATCCATTATTTTTCTTTCTGCGTGTGTGTGTAGAACTAAAATTTAAAAATTTAAAATGTCAGAAACCCAGGTGTTTAATTTGTAAACATTTAGTAAACGACACAATATTCTCTATACCCAACACCAAAATCAAATTGCACCCACCATGCCTCACCTGTGACAGCAAAAACATCATATATTTTCTCTTCTGTTCAATATGTCCCAATAGTGGGTATATTATCGAATCTGGTAATAGTTTTAGATTTTGTTTCAATAGTCACAAACTTAGCATACGCCAGAACAATCAATATTCCCCAATAGCAGACCATTTCAATCAACCGGGTCACACTTTAGAAAACTGCAAATGTTTACTAATAGACTCCGATTTTAGTTCTACACACACGCGCAGAAAGAAAGAAAAATACTGGATTTTAAAATTAAATACACACAAGCTAGGGTTAAATAGGGACTTATGTGTTTTGAATCTTTACAAATATTTCAATAGCTAAACTTTTTTAGATGCATTCAAAAGAATTTTTATCTAAAACAAGATTATAAATATTATTAAAGATAGGTTTACGTTTACAATTTAAAAAAATCTGTCGCTTTCTGCGTCACTTGATGTAGCCAAACGCTCTCCACATACGCGTCACGTGATGTAAACAAACCCTCTCCACAGACGCTCTAGCGAAATACGTTTCTAATTTGAATTTTAAAATCATTTGTTTCTGATGAAGGACCGGGGACGGTCTGAAATATAAAATATGATAATAGAAATAAAAAAATACTGTCAAAAAATACATTTTTAAACTCACAACTTTTTAATAATTTTTCCTATACATATTAAGACAGTATACGTGGATCATCACAATGTTATATATATATAAGAAAGTAGCATTTACCTCAACTTCATTGAAAAGTATGACAATGAATCTATGAAGATGACAACTTTAATTTAGAAACACGCACACACACTAACACGCACACACACACATATATATATATGTGTGTGTGTGTGTGTGTGTGTGTGTGTGTGAATTACCTTCTCACAGCCTGATACTCTAGAAGAAAGGTAGACTTTGAAAAACAGTAGTCACTCTAGCGTGTACGCATCACTCATTTCAGTAAAAATGAAATTTGAGCACTCTAGCTATTGGGCGCGTAATATGATATGCGCTAAAAAGACTGTCTTCTTCCACCAAACGCCCCGTGGCCCAGAATCGCCGACTGACGCCAAATCGGTCGGGTTTCGCGCCTGGATTGTGTAGCAATCGGAGTCTAACCGTACTGATGAGCTGTGATACAGCGAAACAGATCTGTCTGCGGATGACAATATATATATATATATTGGACATACTACTAACTCGATTTCGCGGAGACTTACATTACACTTAAATGAAAATTCTAACATATTCCGACATTTAAAACACCACGGCTATCAACACACACTTCTTAGGAAAACACTTGTTGAAAATACGCATATACTTAGACAAGAAAATAATAAACGAAAACTTAAAATTCTAGAAGCTATCTACATCAAACAGTCTAAACCTAACCTAAATAAAATAAATTTCGGCACCTCTACTAACGTACTTCAATGCCTATAATTCGACGGGAGAGGTCATAGTTATTATACTTACCCCCTACACCATAGTAGCAGCAGTTCCCAGACCAATCCCTCATGCCACTATACACTCAATTGAACAAAAACCTACTACCACCATTCCTTCTCGGCCTACAGCCATGTGCGACACAAAAAATGGACCTGCCAAATTTTCTCTGTATAACTCCACTCTGTTAATAATAATTTAAATGTTCTATGTTCACTGAACATTAAATGTTCATCCTTTGATAATGGCTTAGGTAAGCCGAAAGCTCAGACCTGATAAAAAATCAACAATTATTGCGATTTCTTGTCGTCTTTCCATGACAACACTATCAAGCTAATCAGATTATACGAACGGATCTTACACAAAATAAATAGACAGAACTTGTCTATATTATTCAATGAAACCTGTATATATATATATATATATATATATATATATATATATATTAGTCATGAACAAATGTTTAAAGCAACTAGATTATTTTCGTTTTTGGCGTTACCTTGTATCATATAAGCTTTCACGGTGCAATTACTTTTTATTACATCAGCCGTTGTTCACACATGATTTGGTTTTGTCAAGGTTTTCTCATTCCTAAATTAGCAACTCTCGTGATAGCATGTGTATCGTTAATTAGGCTTACAATATGGGCAAAAATTCCTCACTTTCATTGGTAACAATTAGCTAAATTGTGGTTCCACACGATGAAAGCCATTCTGAACGGGAAATGCGTATAAATATAAGGTGTAGTGAGTTTCTAAAATTCAGAAACATTTAATGTCGGACGTCCAATCAAAATCAGCGCTAGAGAAAAACCGTTTGATAAAATGCATTGACACGAAATTCCCAACAAGTTTTTTGTAAGAATATACGTGGCGGTCTGCTTCAAAATGATTAAATGTCAGTTGAATGACAGTTTCTTACTCTCTAAGATTTGACTTTTGACTTTTGTCTGAAAACGTCTCGCAAACCATGAATAACTACAGATATGAAATCCAAGCATTGAGAAATATTAAACCTGGACAGCTGAAGATTGAAGCAAACTTATTTTTTCAGATTTATATATTCTGCAACAGTTGTTTATGAATAAATGAGCGTTATAAGAACTCTTGGTAGGTGTTTTTATGAAAAGTATCTATTTTAGACTATGACGCCCCAACCAGGCATCAAGTTTTGGAGCACCATGTCGACTTCTGGAAGAACTGGGATCTGATTTCTGCCTTCTAGAACAGCAATGAATAGTGCAAAGTATGCGGAAATACTACAGGGGAAACTGTGTATGCACATTCATCAGTACACAATATTTCCGGATAGCAATGCACCAATACCGACAATCGAATGCCGTTTATAATTTTTTAAGAGGGTCAACATGACAAAAATGGACTATCAGCGGAAGCACCCAGATCTAAATCCAAATGAAAGTTTATGAGAAGTAGTTAAAAACAAAAATCGGAGATAATAATCTTCAAGTAATGAAGACCAGAAAGAGGCTAATAACGAATTTGTCTGGAGAAAATAAATCTTGATTGATTACTATAACGACTTGGTAGTCAGTATACACTGCTGTATCCAAAGAGTAATCAAAAGGAAAAGGATGTTATACTAATCACAGACCGCTGGACTATTTGGCTTGAAATCAATCGTCGTGTACAAATTTTTGAATAGAACTGAGTCCATCCCATAAATTACGTCATACTTTGTTGCTTTTAACCATAAGATAGTAAAATTACAAAGGAATCTCAAGATTTTGTTAATGACAATATATATATATAGATATATATATATATATGATGGGTCAAAAGGACGCCTAAAGTCAGGGGAATTGTTTTTTTCAGAGGTCATACCATTAAGACAGTCAAATAACTTCAAACGGATACTACCCATATTTGGAACTGGACTATATATCTTTATCCCCTTCCCTCCCGTTCCTTTCTTTCTTTCTTTCTTTTTTTCTTCCTTCCCCTCACATTTATTGTCATTTATTTATTTGTTTGTAATCTTAGGTTTATTATTATTACTTTTATTATGTTCCCTCTTCATTTTAAGAAAAAGCTCATTTCGGCCTAAATTTTATGCCAGATGGAGGAAATATTGTAAAAGGGTCTGATGAGATGAGCTTTTTAAGCTCATTGAAATGAACTATAGTTTATAACTAATATGACGTGCTGAGTTTTCCTTTATAAACTATATTTTATATATATATATATATATATATATATATATATATATATATATATATATATAAAGTGGGCAGCGACGACTGTCTGTTTCATGCGTTAAAATAATATCCAGGCTTCTGGGTGTTGACTTCAAAATATATAAAAATTTACGCACGCTTCATCCCTGATATTGAACCCTATAAAACCGTATATAAATATAAAAGTATATAAGCCCCCCTGTAAACACAACAAATTACTCAAGAACAACATAGCTGAAACATAACAAATGCCCCCAAATTACCTGAACATGAGATTAATAAGTAAATTAAAACAATCGCACCGAAATTAGACCGAGTCAACCAAATAAATTACATCGCTAAGTTACAAGCATTTAACACACTGAAAGATCACATATATAATTTCATATCAAACCCAAAATGCGGGATCACAAATTCAACCAAAAATAAAATAGGTAAAATAAATAGCTGGACAATTGTTTGAACTAATCCAGTCATTCCTATCTAACCGCACATTGAAAGTGGTATTAAACGGACATGCCTCCCAGAACTACCATATGAACGCGGGTGTCCCTGAAGGCTCTATCCTAGGTCCTACGCTCTTTCTGATCTACATTAATGATCTCCCTGATATCATAAGATCCCAAGTAGGTATGTACGCCGATGACATCACAGTTTATTCTCGCCTCGATCAAAAATCTGGTGTGGGCGACAAAGCTAACCTTGCAGCCGAGATTGGAAAGGACCTCCAATCCGTAGTGAACTGGGGTAAGAAATGGCTCGTAAATTTTAATGCTTCTAAAACGAAGTTACTATCAATTAATCCTCATAGACAATCGCACCTACCTCCTATTAGCATGGACCAGGCTTGCCTCCCAGAGAGTAAAACACTACGCCTCCTTGGTCTCACACTTTCAGCGGACCTCAAGTGGAATGACTATATCGAATCCATTGCTAAACCCGCTGCTATGAAGTCGGTTCTCTGTGCAGGGCCCGGAGGTTTTTTCCGTCTGAATCTATCCTGCACATTTATAAATCTACCATCCGCCCGTGCATTGAATACTGTTGCTATATTTGGTCGGGTGCCCCTGCTATTCTCCTTGGGCTTCTAGACAAGGTACAGCGGAGGGTCTGTAATGTGATCGATACCGACTTAGCAGACCGCCTGCAGTCTCTCTCTCACCGGCGCGACGTGGCTTCCCTGTGTCTCGTCTATAAATACTTTCAAGGCTTCTGCTCCGATGAAGTTAGTTCACTGGTGCCCTCCAGGATCGAATTTGCACGAGATACTAGATCCCACCTTTTTACAGTGAAACCGATAAAATGCAACCGCATCTTCTACCCCAACAGTTTCTTTTCTCGCACTTCCCGACTGCTTCCCCGACGGCTACAGTCTCCAGGAGTTTAAATGTAAGGTCAATAGACACCTCCTAACAAACTAACTTCCATTCTTTCAAACATTCTTCCCACCCACCCAACTATCTATCACCCCCCTTCTGACATTTCCTATATCTAACCACTCTCCCTATTTACGTTCTCCTATGTAGCCCCATGCACAATAGTGGCAGTGGAATGCCTTGCTTGGGGTGAAATGATTAAAAACAAAAATAAAATAAAAATAGGAATAAAAAATCCTAAAATGAATCAATTTAAGGCAAAAGAAAATATAGGAGTAAATCAGTGAAAAAACGCAAACAAATTATAGATTTGTCCGTCAATCTAAAAAATACATAATTGCCAATTTATACAACTGGATATAAAAGAATTTTCGCCTTCCATAAGAGAAACCGTGTTCCTTAGCTGAATAACAAAAACAAATAAACACAAAAAATAAACACAACATAATAAAAATCATTAACCACTCCCGAAAATGAAAACGCATGGATAACGAAATATGGGGAATTTGACACTACAGTGGGGCTCCTTGACGGTGCAAAGAATTGTGAATTCTTAGGTTATATTTGTTGCATGAACTAAGATAATCCATATAAATGATACAGTACTCTATAGAGGCTACAGTCTCACAATAACAAGAAACTATAACAAACAAAACGCAGACAAAACTAGAAAAACAATAATGAAGCTTTTAAAAAATATGGGATTCGACAAAGACTAACCTAAACAAAGTAAATTTTCTAGACGCCCTTTTCAACCTAAGAAAAGCTACATATAAACCATACAGAAAACCAAATGATAAAGTAGTGTATATATGCACAACTTCAGCAGATATAGAAAAATATACATACGAGTAAATGGAATATCATAGAGAGTAACTACAAGCAGAAAACATCTTTTACAAGTGGTAAATACGCGAACAGCACAATACTTTCTAAACATATCTGGAGGACAGCACATTGAAAATATTATTAAAACAAACTACAAAATAATCGAACAGAATTCATCTCAAAACGCTGACATGAATGCAAAAGTTTACTATGCTACTTAGAAATCAAAAACTGAAAATATCAATGAAAATGAATAAACAGAATAAAATAAACAAAAGCAAGTAAAGATGCATTAATCCAGATGAATATATCAGTCAATAAGCTAAGTAAATAAAGAACAAATTAATAATTCACGCCCACCAAAATAACCATTAAAATAATAGAATAAACTACCCACAAAGCATCACTGTAAATATGGTAGTTGTGCAAAACTGTTACACACATGGCCTGATGATTGCGTTTAGCATGAAATAGACTGTTGCCTTTGTTGCTTTGACGTCAGTGTCCACTTATATATATATATATATATATATATATATATATATATATATATATATATACTGTGCAAAAGTATTAGGACAAGAATTATTTTATCTTTTATGAGGCGTATTGACAGAAAATAAAAAATTTAATGAAAGTAATTTTATTTGATTTACTCAACAAATCGTTTAACAAGAAAAAAATACTTATTACAAAATAAATTTAATAATTAGGATAATAGCCTTTTGCTTTGATCACAGCCTTCGTTTTGTCTGGCATTGACATCACAAGCTTATTCAATATATCTAATGGTATCTCCTGCCAAGCAGCTTGTATTTGTTCCCAAAGTGTGTCTTGCGAAGTAACATTACATTTATCAATTTGAGAGGTGGGGAATAAGAAAAAAGTCAGTCATATCCAAGGATAATAGAATAATGACTAATTTTTAAAAAAACTTGTTTAACAGAAAATAGGAAAAAATAAAAATAACTACTTTTTAATACATTTCTTTTACACCTAGTTTTAAATAATCAATATTTATTAGCAATTTACTTGGCTTTTCACCCTGTATTTGAATTTCATTGAGGTTTTTAGGAAAATCACCCCTGTCCTAATATTTACTACACTACGGGTAGTATGCAAAAGTGTTTGGACAGGGGTGATTTTAAACTTTACTTTGATGCCTCATAAATGATAAAATAGCTCTTGTCCTTATACTTTTCCACAGTACTATATATAAAAGTGTGTGCGTGTGTGTGTGTGTGTGTTTGTATGTGTATGTGTGTGCGCGCGCGCGCATGTGTGTGTGTATGGCCAGGACAGAAAATATTAATGCATTTAATATTAACGAAAATCCCCTAGCTAGATCAATACCGCCTAAGTTCCTTCATAATATTCCTCTTGTAATCTCTCAGATTTATCCCACATATTGTCCCAATTAAAAATCCAAGTTGTCTCTTTGATTTTTTTTTCATGATGTTTCAAAAGCGATTTTAATTTTTAACTGATGTCGCTAGGAGATAAATCTAGACTGTAAGTTTGTGTGTATGTGTAGTCTGGGACAAATGTGCTATGTTTTTAAAATCTCTTGAACCACAACAGAAAAAATGTCGAGGCCTAATATTATTATGAAGGCGATGTGAATAGTGTATCGTAGTTAATTCGCTAGAATACCTCAACCACCTTAATACACCAACGTCAGTGTTTTGCTATATGTCTAGTTAAATAATGTATTTAAAATTTTTCCTATTCCCTTCGGCGAACATAGGTCTTTCTGCAAAATGTAAGCAAAAAAAAATGAAATCAGGAAAATTTTCAAGAAAACCGAAATTGATGATTTAATGTTTTTTTAACAACTGAAAATTTTAAACTGTAAACGTCGGCATTTTTGTTACTCATAAAATGACGCAAATCCCATTAGAAAATATATTGTTTACGATATGGCGGATTTTCAAAATAGGTTAAGAATGATGGCGGCGTGTTTCTACAAAAGGCGGATCGGATTCTGAGTTTCTTTAATGAAAAATACAGTATCGTTTCAGGCGATCTTTTTCCTTTGTCATTTTACTTTGACTACATTTTAAATGAGAAAAGAAAGCAAATGAAAGTCAATATAATGGCAGAAATAATGGACTATAATATTTTCTTTCCAATTTTTATTAGTTTCGAAGGAAATATTTCTATTCGCATAAACACACGCATACATATCTTTTAGAAACATATTGGCAGTTATCTTAATATCATATTACCCGGATATTTTAATCAATATATATTTACGTTCATCTAAACGTATTCATGTAAGAACAAAAAGTTTAATTATGCAAACGTGTACACATTTGTACAAAGGACGTAAAAGCGGGTAGATATATTTGTACAAGGCATTAAAAACGTTGAAGATACATAAATCTAATCTGTTATTTTGATGCTAATAGACATTGTCTCGCAACAATCTTTTTAAACAAAAATGCCTACCTGCTTTGAAAAATGTATTGAAAATGCAGGCTTTTATGTGGACTTGGACACTGAATGAAGGTACTGGTTAACAGCATTTACATTATTCGGACTATTGTCCTCATCTTGGTTGCACCTTGTACGACGTTTCGGTCCTTATACGCTCTGGCCTCAACGGCCTCAAGGCCTTACAAATGGCAACAAAGATGATTGTTGGTTGGTTGTTTTGTTTTTATGGCATATCAACCTCGGCGGGTCATTTATTTTCAACTAAACTTTTATTTATGTATTACTGGTAATAACTTTTTCTTTCAACAATTTCAAGTTTTGTGTCTAGTAATACTTTTTTTTGCGAGTATCAAGATTCATTGGGATTTGTTTTTAAGGGCAGGGTCCTCAAGTCCTACCCTGTTATTTAACCCATAACTAGAGGAAAGGGGCAGATTAATACCTTTCACAAAGGTACCAGTGCTTAAGTGAATGCAGGGTATTCAACTGGAATTCGAACTCGGCTCACCGATTTCTTTTTCCGAGTCGATATCCACTGCACCAGAACGCACATCCGTCACTATACGCTTACAGCACCTGGTATTCCCAAGCGGTCACCCATCTAAGTACTGACCAGGCTCAACGTTGTTTAACTTCGGTGATCGAGCGAGAACCGGTGTATTCAACGTGATATGGCCGTAAGCCCAATAAAGACGAAGACAATAATCCGAATAATGTAAATACTTCCTCATCTCAGAAATATAGTCAAATAATGAACGTACTGTTATTCAAGATACTACCCAACTTTCTTTAGAAATATGCCTTCTCATGAATAGATAGAAATATCACTTTATTCCAGACATGAAAGTTGACTTCTATGATCATTATGTCATACAAGTTACTGGCCATAATTATTAGGCCACCCAAGTTTTTTTGAAATAGTGTATATTTATTTTTTAGTATTTATTGCCAAATGAAAATAGAATAGTTCTCTTGTTATTATTACTTTGCAAAATTTCACAAGGTAAGGAAGCAAACATGAACTCGTCCGAATCATCCTAAATGTTTTTCATGTATTCATTGATGAAACTACAATATAGGTAATTATTAAATATTTATAAATTCATTTGATGCACAAATTGTTTTGTTGTGCAATATTAACAAAAGAACCATTCTACTTTCATTTATAATTCTTCATTTGGCAATAAGTACTAAAAAGTAGTATGAAATACATCATTTTTTAAAACACTGGGGTTGCCTAATAATTATGGCCGGTGGTGTAACTTCCATGATAACAATCGATTTATTGAAGTAGATGATATATGTAAATTCAATAAATTGTTGTCTATTCAATTCTTTGCACAACTTCCGTTCAATGAGTTGTTTTAGATGAAGCGCTCTGGTGCAAATTTAATAGAGATCTTGCTTAAGGTATCTCTATTGCAACGTTAGTTAGTCTTCTCCTAAATTGTTTACCAACCAAGACTATAGAAATCCTAGTTTGCTCTGCTATTTAACACATTTCTGGGGGGGGGATGGATCAATACTTTTCCCAACACTAATTGCGGTTAGATGACTGACCAGAATTCGAAGTCACTTCACCGAGTTCTCATGCAGAACCACCATAAATAAATAAAATATAAATAAAATTGACCTAAATAGAAACAAGGAAAAATAAACACTGTTAAAAAATCCATTTGTTAAAAGGCTCATCTTTAACGGATAGATCACTATTTTCTTTTCGTCAGTTTAAATTTTATAAACTTCATGCAGGAAGAAAATACCATTGCTACCATCAGTTATAAGTGGATATAATTTAATGAGTAAAATACCGTTAAGACAAATCTTAATTGCTCCAGCAATACCTCACAGTATCAGCGAATGTTACTGCTTATTAATTGAAAATTGAACATTATGCTCTACAATATTTATTGTATTGAGCACTTTATAAAAATAAATGTCAGAGAACTTGGAATTGTAAAACTGTTCTCTTAACCTATATATATATATATATATATATATATATATGGTCAACGAGCAGACGGACGTGAAAACAAGCTCTCCTACCATTCTGAAGATGAGATTCTGATCTCGAAATATTAATGACTAATAAATAGGTAATACTCAACACCTTCTTTACAAATTCCTTTATTTTAATAAACACATTGTGATAGCCTTCAAGACCTAACCATACACCATATATATATATGTGTGTGTGTGTGTGTGTGTGTGTGTGTGTGTGTGTGTGAGTGTGTATGTGTCTGTGTGTATGTGTGTGTCTGTGTGTATTTAAGAGAGAGAATAGATAGGTTCAATTTTTCCTTTTACAATTGTGTGCATGTATTTTTGTTGTATATGGTTGTGATGTCGTGAGTGAGCTGTTCACACATACGTGCGCATGCGTGCTTAATTATGTGTCTATACATTTGTGAATGCGTTTTCACTTGTGTGTATGAATGTGTGAGTGTGAACTAACGCTATTCAACAGTACATTTAAGCAGATATGAAAAAGGATGAGAGCGCATTTTACAAGTTAGTTTTCAAGACGATATATCACTATTCGAGGCCGTATATATCCTTTTGTTTATAGCCAAATATCTCACATTGTACGTGGCAATAATTTCAATTCAGTCGTACTTACTTTTTTATTTTTCAAAATAAGTTTCCGTTTTCGATTCAATTCTCTTTCAACCGCCTATAAAGAACTACTTTTTCATCTTGACGCTCGCAGAAATAAAAATCAGTAAAAGATACAAATGAAAAAAAAAAAAATGATAATATCATATTTTTTTTAATATTAAAACAAACTCTTCTGTTTAGAACAATACAGTTACTTTGGCTGACACTTACAAATATAATTACTTATACGCATTTAATAGACCGGTATATTTCTATCTGTAGATGATGTAACTTGATATAACGGTTCAAACTCTAAATAGATATTTAAAGAATATCTAATCTCGTACATTTTGAATATATCAGCCTTCCCCAGAACAAAGTTTTAATCACTGCAATAAGCAATTAAATTATTGGGTCTGCTTAGGTTGACACAATTTCACGGGAATTATTTAAAATAACCCGCTTTGAACTTAGGTTTAAAATTTCTATTTAAAATCTTCTGTTTTATCAGGAATCGAGCATCAGTTCCTGGTATAAAGTAGATTTCTATTTCTGTACCAATTCCTGGGCCAGACTGGAATCAAAGGGCGTAACAGGGCCAAAAGTATGAAACGCCTAATAGAAATCACTGAAAATAGTTCTATGTGGATATGGAAGAAAAGAAATATTCCGTGGAGTGTTTCGGCGTACATGACGGCATGACATGAATGATCATGAATGCGTAATGAGGTTCGCGTTGTATTCTCGGAACGCAAGTTTTGGCGTTTTTCGAAATTTTTTGGTAAATTTAATTTCGCTGTTAGACATTTGAACAAGTATAACTTGTATATCGTCATAATGGGGCCTCACATCAGTGATGGGGGGGGGGGCGGTATGCAAGTGAAACCATTGAGAGGAAGGCCTCAAAACGGTGCACATTCTCACCTGATGACTCCAATTTAAATATAAATTCGAAAGGAACACATTAAAAGAAGTTCAATAAAGTCATATGCCGTAGAGAAGCTCGGTGAAAATGTTATTGGCATAAAGCATTGCATATTCAGCTCACTTCAGGTGAGTCTAAATTACTTTCCAGTAATTTCCTTCTTTTTCTCTGTTAGTACTAATAAGATTATATCAATAGTATTATACTAATCATTTCTTTAAATAAATAATAAATATACATATAATATATAATGTGGCGAAGTATTCATTGCCAAGCTGTTGTAATCTGTTTGGACCCGGAAGTAAGACACGGAAACAAGAAAGTAGGTTCAAACAAGTGTATTAGAATAACAGAACATACATACAAATAACAGTGTTAGTAGTCAGTAAATAGAAGTGTAAGTTCGAGCGGTATAGTTACGCTGCGTCTTGACAGTCTCTAGACTGCTTCTCCGGCTGTCACGCAGGTTATTATTTATTGACGGAGGAAGAGTCCATTCCTATAGATAGGGCATCATAACAATATAAAACACCCAATTTAGTGACACTAAGCTTTTTTCGTTTCTGATTTTGTAATTTTGAGTTGGTGTTAAATTTAAGAACACAGTATTAGAAATATCTGAGAAAAGTATTTAACTAATGTTTATTCTTTTTAATTCCACACATCTAAAATATCTAATACTCAACATAAAAAAAGACAGGTAGAGGTACTGGGACACATAATGAGGAAAGAAGGCTTGAAGAATCTGATACTCACATGTCAGATAGAGGGAAAGAGAGACATAAAAAAAGACAGGTAGAGGTACTGGGACACATAATGAGGAAAGAAGGCTTGAAGAATCTGATACTCACATGTCAGATAGAGGGAAAGAGAGACATAAAAAAAGACAGGTAGAGGTACTGGGACACATAATGAGGAAAGAAGGCTTGAAGAATCTGATACTCACATGTCAGATAGAGGGAAAGAGAGACATAAAAAAAGACAGGTAGAGGTACTGGGACACATAATGAGGAAAGAAGGCTTGAAGAATCTGATACTCACATGTCAGATAGAGGGAAAGAGAGACAGAGGAAATATTTGACGTGCTTGAGCATGTGAATGACAAAGAGGGGTTTGCATTGGGGGAACATAAGAAAGCATGCCAAGAACCACTAAAGATAGGAAGATGTGGAAGGTCATGTTCGCGTATGTTCTGAAGAGACACGGCACATGATCCTACTAATAAACCCATATCTGGTATAAACGATGTGAATTCATTCTTTTTCCAAGGGGGTACTTGTGTTTAAGTAAATATAACGAATCCGATGAGGATTAGAACTCCGATCTCCAATTAAAATTTCCGACCTATTATCATCTACACCATCCGCACATCTAAGCTTACAGCACATGGTATTCCCAAGTGGTGACTGACCAGGCTCGACGTTGCTTAACTTCGGTGATCTTACGGCAACCGCTGCTTCAGAACCTTAGAGAAGAGTACGTGCTTGTATACAGGACAAATACCGAGAGATTAACTGAAATTAATGAAATTTTTGACACAGATTAGTATATATGTCTATATTTCTGAGATGAGGTATTATAATTATTTACATTGTTTGGACTGTTGTCACCATCTTTGTTGCCATATTCACGGCGTTTTGGGCGTTGTACAAAATTATACATGATCAGAAAATACAAATGATCTGTGATCCATATAACATCCGGACGACCCTCAAAAGTGGTTAAATACTTCGCAGATACCTCTTACGAGTAAGACTTCCCACTAAAGAGAACATAGCTAAGAACTGCTTGTACGCCATCCCATACAGATGTAGGAGGAAATATAAAGAAGAAATGGGCCACCCTCTTATTGATAAGACTGTATGAACACAGCAAAAACTTAACACGAGAGGAAACAGAAAAGTCAGGTGTAGCTGACCATATATGAAAAGAAAAGGGAAACCACTGCCCCTGTGAAATGAAGTTGAAATAAAAAGATAGAGAACACCAGAGAAAAATATGAAAAATTAAGGAATTAGCTTATATGCTGGGCTACTAAAGGTCGATAAAGCTCAGAAATGAAAACAATATTGGAACCAGTAGTACAGAATGCTAGAGAAAAACAATTAAAAACCTAAAGATAGTAATAAGAGCTCTGGTAAAAAAAAAAGTGGTAACTGAGATATTAAGTTTTAGAGTCCCAAACATTTATATAAATGGCTCAGTGAATAAAAGCGTCGACTGGATCCAGCCGTTGTGAAGAAAAACAGTTGTGAGTTTAATAACTGGATACAGCAGGGGGAAACAAAAACTTGGAGAGTTGAGTTAAAGGAAGATAACTGATACTTAGACATCTGGAAGTGACATGACTCATGGAACTAGAACAATCTACTCTGTTGAGCTAAATAAAAGGTTCAGTTAGAAATTCCAAACACCTGAAGAAACTCATAGTGTACAATGGCCGAAACGTCGTGAAAATGGCAATAATTGTAAAGAAAATAGTCTGAACAATTTAAATAAAGTAAATGAATACTTATGAGAATTTTGTTTCTGCCAATGAGATATCTGACCCTCCGCAGATGTGTGAAAATTCCTATTTTTTCAATTGATTTTTTTCCACCTTTCAGTTTCCACGAGAAAAGTGTGAAAATAATTTTTACGGCTCCAAAAGAAACCATTTCGATTTCCAAGCGAAGAACGAAAAGAATTATAGAAATAAGATTGGGGATTCTCTTCAAATTGAATTAACTTGAGGAAGGTCGAAAATTATGCCTGTCGAAAGAAACGAACATACTAATCGAAAGATATGAGATCAGAATATCAGACAACTGAATAACGATTACTGATTTGATTTTACAGGCAAAAGAAATCTTTATTATTATTTCTTTACCTGGGGATTTTATGTTGATCAGGAATGTTTAGAATATAATAAATCTATATTCGCTGGAAGCTAAAAAATAGAAGGTATATCTGTTCATATCTAAACTTATTTATAAATGGAACTTTGTCTGTGTGTGTGTCCCCGTTACCTATAGACTCCAAAACGGCTGAACCGATTTTCTTGAAGATTTACACAGTTGTACTATAAGCGTCTGCGAATGTTCTTAGCTAGGTTTTGTGTTGAGGTACCCCCGATAAATATTGAAAATCGATAATCGAAAAACTCGGGTTATAGAAGGAGTGGTCCGATTTTAATCAAATTTGATACACTCATAGACAAAGACATAATAAACGATATTCAGAAGTTTCAAGGTTGCAGTTCTTACAATAGTGCAGAAAATCGAATATATATATATATAAATTAGAGAAAATTTTTAAAATTCAAAGGTGTCGGATGTACATTTAAACATAGAATTCTCCCTATGGGAGCATATGATTCAGCCCAGGTGGCAGATCTTGTGGAAATTTACATTTTACATTTTAGATATTCTAAGCAGATTTTTAGACCCAAAACAATTAGGCCTATATCGGGATGATGGATTAATAATTATCCCTAATTCCAATGGGCCCTACACAAATAGGATACACAAAAAAATAATTAGAGCCCTGAAGTACCTCGGTTTTAAAGTCGAAGTCACCTCTAATCTTAAAATTGTAAACTATCTAGACATCACCCTTAACTTAAATGATGGATCCTACCAACCATTTCTCAAAGAAAATAGTTCCCCCACTTATATTAATATTTCATCCAACCACCCCAAAAATATTATAAAACAGATACCCAATATAGTGAATAATAGAATCAACCAATTATCATCCAACATTAAAACTTTCAACGCAAGTAAAAATATTTACAATGAGGCCCTTCAAAAAAGCGGATATAAGAACAAGTTAACATATAATAAACCTACAATAGACTCCGAATCATCCAAAAATAAAAATAAAGGAAACTGTAGAAAAAAAAATGATAATTTGGTTTACCCCCCCTTATTGTAAACTAACATCAATATTGGTAAATATTTTCTCAAGTTTTTTTTCAAGACAAACATTTTAATAACAGTAACCCTCTACGGAAGATTTTTAATAGGTACACCCTTAAAATTAGTTATTCATGCACCCCGAATATGGACAGCCTTATTAGTTCCCATAATAGGAGTATTCTGGTGAACTTCCGCAATGCTGAATCTAGGTCCGGAATTCTAAACGAATGCAATTGTAATTCTGTGGACGCCTCCCCGGTGGAGGGAAAATGCAAATCCACCCAGGTGATTTATCCCAAGCTCCTTTAATTGCCTATCTTTAGAAAATATGGATTCTTTTACTAAACCCCTTTTTCCTTAGTTAACACACACACACACACACACATATATATATATATATATATATTTTCTCTAATATTTTTTCTCTAATATTTTTTCTCTAATAATTTTTAAACTGATAACTTCCTGTAATTGGCATCTCAGGGCCTTCGCCATTTGGAAAAACAATGTCGCTGACGTGACGTAGAGTCTCTGTTAGAGATCCTATGTCGAAATGTACATCCGACACTTTTGAATTTTGAAAATTTTCTCTAATTTATATTGGCTCTGTATTCTTAATACATTGAGCTCTCTCTGCCTGCATCACTTTTTAATGTTTAAAATTTTTAATATTGATTAGGATCAGCTTCTTGGAATTTACCTTCCTACTCTTCCACTTCGGATTAAAGAAAAACAAAAAACAAAATATATATATATATATATATATATATATATATATATAAGGCAAGATGTTTGTGTGTGTGTCTGCCTTTATGTCTGTATTTTTTTTCAGCCCTTTTATTTTAGTTTTGGCTCTAAGTAGGTATAATTGTAGTTCTTAGTCTCAGCCATGATATCTTTTACTCAGAAGACTTACTTATCCTTCAAAATTCAGTTTACGACAAAAAACTTTGATATTTGATATCAATACCAGGAAATCAAAATTTGACTTACAGCCATTCATTTTTCTTTCAGTCTAAGGTTTCGCTTTAACTGGAAACAACTATTGTATTTTAGTCTTTCGTGCCAACGTCCAAAGAGTCTGAACTCCAGGACCATGGATTAGTTTTAAAGCTTTCATTACACCCGAGCAACGCCGGGCTATACTGCTATACTGCTAGTAATAAATAAAAAACTTATTTATAAATGGAGCTTTTTCTCTGTGTGTGTATGTGTCCGTTACCTATAGACTCCGAAACGGCTGAACCGATTTTCTTGAAAATTTACACAGTTGTACTATAAGCGTCTGCGAGCGTTCTTAGCTAGGTTTTGCGTCGAGGTACTCCCGATAAATAACGAAAATCGATAATCGAAAAAATCTGGTTATAGAAGTAGTGGTCCGATTTTAATTAAATTTGATACACACATAGACAAAGACGTAAGAAACGATATTCAGAAGTTTAAAGGTTGCAGTTCTTACAATAGTGCAGAAAATCGATAATATATATAAGGCAAGATGTTTGTGTGTGTGTTTATCTGTCTGTATGTCCTTTATGCAAATCCACAATTTTTATCCGATTCTCACCAAACGTCACACAAATATTCTTTAGGCTGAGTCTGAGCTCCAGGACCATGGATTAGTTTTAAAGCTTTCATTACACCCGAGCAACGCCGGGCTATACTGCTAGTAAAAACTTTACTATAATCAACAGATTGAAAGCCGTATGATTTAGAAAAGGATTCTTGACGTCGAGTAAAACATTAACATCGAGTAAAACATCACTTCACTATCCATAAGCTTGGTTATTTAGTGTATCGAGGCAGCAAACAATTTTCTAAACATATACTGTTAAATATAAGAGACAATGAATATCTATTATGTTTAATCATGAGCCGTTCTAAACGTCGCATTTTCAACTGAAATTAAAGCCAAAATACAACGTTTCGAACGGCTTATGATTAAACATAATAGACGTTCATTGTCTCTTATATTTAACAGTATATGTTTAGAAGCTTGGTTATATAGATTTATATAAAAAATTATATTAATGACAGTGGGGCTGAAACAAGGCTAGTATAAGTGTCTCAAGCGCCCTGCTAAATCTATGATACAAAGTCCCTAACTCTAATACATGCCAATTTTCGTAAGTTAGTATTGATATAAAATACAAATTTTATTATAATCTAACTATGCACAATAATGGATCATATGCAAAATAATAAATGAAAATAAATACAATGTTTCTAAGTACAGATTCAAGAGACTTCATCGAAGATTATTCCATCTTAAAAAAATCAACATTTATTTTGCGACAATTTTTTGCGGCAATTTTTAGTATCAACTTGAGATTTTTCTATTAAATTTTGAATAATTTTAACACATTTATTATTATGGATAAAGAATAGTAAATTTTATAAAATGCTTTTTTCAAAATTTAACAAAAACACGAATTTGACGAAAAAAAGCCCAGAAATATGTCAAAATCCAACCGAGAAATTGCCGGTTGTACGCCCATAGTTTGAAAATTTTGTTGATTCAACATGCCATAACAGGTTCACCTGCCCAGGTGATAAAGGTAAAACCTTCACAATCAACTTGAAAAGATTTTTTAGAATTCAAACACTTCAACTAATTCCAAATGTTCTCGAATATTAAAACGTTTGTCACATTATGATATTTGCATATTTTTTCACTTATTTTGTATTGCATTTTTGGTTGCACGGGCTGCACTATTGATAAAGCTGGTAGCAATCTCAATTTGGCATTCCGATTTTTAGAAAAAGAAAATAAATTTTCAAAAACATTAAAGAAATAGAGATGTTATACTGTAACGATGGTTTTAATATCCGTAGCCGTTCACTGTACTTTCGAAGAACATATTGGCTACCGAGCGGGAATAATTTTTAGCGTTTGGACTTTTAAAAAATTAAATAAAGCTGTGAGAAGCATATCTCATAACCATGTAAAATATTTTTTACGAATTTATTTTTTCGTCTTTATCGCAAAACAAACAAAAAAATAACAAAAATCAAAGTAAAAATTTAATATAGAGTGGATTGTTGTAGTCATGAGATTCCAAACGTTTTCCCTTTTCGTCATTGTGTCTATCTGTAGATCTCCTTGACAATAATCTCATCTACATATCGATAAAAAAAAGTTTGAATATAAAAATTATACTGTTTACTTGTTAAAAATTCCTTCTTCAAATAACACACTCCTATTTTTATCGACTTTAGCTACACTAGCTACAAGAAAAAATATTTTTTTAAAAGATAACTTTAAGATCTTAGGAGGAAAGTAAGCAGATTTACAACTCAAAGAGATATCGTATACTATTCGATATAAATCTACCCATTCAATAGAATCTCCCTATTACCAAATCACGTATCTTCTCCTATCCAACACATCATGCAACACAACCAAGCATGTATGTATGCTTCATAAACATTTCTATTATGACAACATCATTAAGTACACTGATCTAAGATACTGAGAGTGACTTATATTTTCAACTTTGCTTTTATACAGAACTAGCATATTCGAAATATTTCTGTATTATTACACATAGATACAGAAGAATAAGAATTTAAACAAAGCCAGTTAATCGACATACTTTATTCGTGAAAGTAAGACGCTAGCATCTAAATATGAGGATCTGTTAAATGACTTAACGGCCAATTCTCTAATTGTATTGACTACCCACTTTATATCTGGAACTCACTAATATTTCCGGTCTGAAAACCCTCAATTTCTGTCTATTGTTCAGAACCTCAGACAATGCAACTGTACGAATCATTTAGCAAAAGCGACACTGTATTATTCAGAGATAGCGAATGAGTCCCTTTAACGTAAGCTACACTCATAGTAGCAGCGACGAGCTTTCGTCACTGTTGTAAATACATATGTAGCAATCAATAACTGATTTCATTTTACAAATGTATTATATCTGGTGTCTATAGCAGCAATTTCTGATTTGAAATTATTATATCAGAAACTTAGGAATGCAAATCGGAATGTCTTATTCGCAATTTAAAAATTTGAAAATTGCTCTTTTAGAAGATGTTTTCAGTCTATCAATGTCACCGATTTTATTTTGTTACTTGTATTGTTTGTTCCTCATTTATATACATATATTAATGTATATTAAATAAAAATTAATCTCGAATATATTTAGCATTTAAAATGTGAAAAATATACACGGTATAGATAGATAAATAGATAGATAGATAGATAGATAATGAACAAATTATGATAGATAGATAGATAGATAGATAGATAGATAGATAGTGAACAAATTATGATAGATAGATAGATAGATAGATAGATAGATAGATAGATAGATAGATAGATAGATAGATAGTGAACAAATTATGATAGATAGATAGATAGATAGATAGATAGATAGATAGATAGATAGACAGATAGATAGATACATAGATAGTGAAGAAATTATGATAGATAGATAGATAGATAGATAGATAGATAGATAGATAGATAGATAGATAGATAGATAGTAAGAAATTATGATAGATAGATAGATAGATAGATAGATAGATAGATAGTGAACAAATTATGATAGATAGATAGATAGATAGATAGATAGATAGATAGATAGATAGTGAACAAATTATGATAGATAGATAGATAGATAGATAGATAGATAGTGAACAAATTATGATAGATAGATAGATAGATAGATAGATAGATAGATAGATAGATAGATAGATAGTGAACAAATTATGATAGATAGATAGATAGATAGATAGATAGATAGATAGATAGTGAACAGGTGATAATAGATAGACAGATAGATAGTGAACAGGTGATAGATAGATAGATAGATAGATAGATAGATAGATAGAAACAATTAAACACCCATATATATATATATATATATATATATATATATATATATTGGTCATAAATCCGAAACAAATGAGTGAGTGGTAAATCTCAAAGGATCCTATTAATATTAGATATTAACACTGACCGAGTAACAGGGCTGAATGTAATTAAATTTATTTATTTACAAAGCCAATATTTATTACATATAAAAATTCTATTATGTATAAAAATTCAATATTTCATATTCCGAATGACCATTTCAATAAGTATTTTTAAACACCCATCTCGTCAGCGAAACCAAAACATTAAATGGGTGATGTTTTCGTCTCGCTGATGAGATGAGTGTTTAAACATACATGTTGGAATGGCCATCTTAAGTATAGAATTTTTATTTTAAATATATATAATTTATGGAGAAAGAGTGCTCAGTATTAGAGATGGAGTGTATGTAGATATAAACAGTGTAGTTACAGGAATAAACACTGCATGGTGACTGTCAGTTTCACACTTCAAGTAATCTTCAGATAATGTGTAACTACACCTCTTGCATCCTTTATATATATAGGTCACTGGAAAACTTCGAAAATGTATTAAGCAGAAAACTCGCCCCTTACGTTATTTAATTAATCTTTTTTAGCTAAGCTGGTGTTTTACGAGGTAACGTATTAAGAATTTCTTTTTGTGTTTGCATTTGGAAATGATCTCGGATCTTTTGTTTTATGTGAGTTGCTTGTTTCGTTTAAACTTCGGAAATTTCAAAGTAGCTTTGTATATTATATTAGTTTTTAGGCAATTAATGTTCAGCAGGAATTCTTTTTTTTTTCAGTTACAGGTGAGTGTTGTAGAGTTTTGCGGTATACTGATGAGTTTTCTGTTCTGCTATTTTTTAATTGTTTTAATTGTTTTTAATTGTTTTTTAATTGTTTTTAATTGTTTTTAATTAATTTTAATTGGTTAGATGTTTTCTCTATCACTTGAGCTAAGTTTTAGAGTTGATCATTTTGAATAGTTTATTTCGATTAGTTCAACTACTAAAGAAAGGATCTGTGTCCTACTACCTTGCTCTTCTTATTATTCCTATTGAATGTTTGGTTAAGTTATTGATGGTAAATACCAGATCTCTACCTATTACCTTTACTCAATCACAAGCGGTGAAGGAAAACTACATTAGCATTACCAGAGATAATACCCGGAAATATTCGTTTATGATACTGAAGTTATTATGAGATAGTTAATGTTTATTTATTCGGCCTTGTGTGAAACGTAACCGAAATCCCCACAGCTAAGGATTTATTCGTAATCATCAGAAGATTATCAGCAGGTTGGAATGTGCGGATTTGTGAAAGAATAAAAGTATACGTTTGCATGTTTAAATAGAAATGTATTAATAGAAAAGAATAACATGGATTGTGGAAGGTAATGTTCAATGAGAAAATTAAGGGTATCAGGAGTTCCTAGTAGTCTGTGAGTATGTATGATATCGTTGAGTAGGAATGTTGAGAAAGGAGAAGAAGAGGTAAAAAGAATCAGCACACGAGAAAGAAGGAGAAGAGAACGAACGTCCGGGTGAACTTGAAGTTTCTCCCTTGTTACGTTCTATCTTGTCGTCTCTACTGCTTCCATGTAACTGTCTGGCTGACTTTCCTTTCGCCTTTTATAAACATTTAGTTTTTTTCGCACTGGATTGCTAACTCTATTCAGTTTTCCAAATCGCTTCCATTGGTCAGAAAATTAATTTAACATCTACTCGCGAAATCCGGCTTAAACTTTTCTTTCAGTATCTGGGAAATCCTTTTATATTTGTCAAAACCAGGATTTCACACGTCATTGTGAATTTTGTAAAAGTGAAGAAGAAATTTGCTTTTAATTCTTAACTTCTTAGCCACCACAATACATTTCTTCTTCTTTTATATGTCTTGTTTCCTCAGTATGTTGGCGATCATGACGTTCCACGACTTCCTGCTCTTTGTAGTACCCAATAACTTTTTGTCTTTTTCTTATTTCTCTTAAACCTTCTCTGCCATCTATTTAATTCAAGCTCGCTATGTAAGTTTTGCGTTGTGTTCCTCTGTCCCTCTTGTCTGTCCAATGAGTATCAAATTTCACAAGCCTTCTTTCCTTATTATGTGTCTTAGAATTTTTTCTTCTTGATATTAAATATATGTCTTTTTTGCTTATTTTTTTCTAAAACTTTGTCGTTGCTTACATAATCTGTCTATGGCATCCTCAGCATCCAATTGTTGAACCACATTTCTGTTGCATGCAGTCTCTTCGCCATCTGTGAGGAGATTGTCCAGCATTCACTGCCATATAGGAGGACTGATATTACATAAATGTTCAGTAAGTTATATTACAAACTTGTGTCTGGTACCTTTTGAAAACACAGTAGAATAATTGGCGGACCTGAAGCAGACTACCACCACGTTTAATTTCGTTGTTTTTCATTTTTTTTTCTTTACTTTTTCAGCGCAGTTCTATCACTTGTTACTTAAAATTTCCGATTATAAAAAAAAATTACAATATTTAAACAAATTTTTTGCGAGGTCAGTTTCTCATGCAACGTTAAAGTAAATCAATCCTCCATTTTCAATCCACTCGCGTTGGGGTCGCTTTGTTTATGTTAATTTCGTTGTTTTTCATTGTTTTTTTGTTTTTTTTTTTACTTTTTTCAGCACAGATTGTTACTTAAACTTTCCGATTATTAAAAGAAAATTTGAAAAATTACAATATTAAAACAATTTTTTTGTGAGGGTGGTCAGTTTCTTATACAACGTTAAAGTAAATCAATCCTCCATTTTCAGCCCACTATAAAGTGGTATGAGAAACTGCCCCCCACAAAAAAATTGTTTAAATATTGAAATTTTTGCAAATATTTTTTTTGTCATTCGTAAAGTTTAAAGTGTAAAAGATAATATTGCACTGAAAAAAGTTAAAAAAATTTGATAATGAACAAATGAACAATTACAGGTGGAGGTAATGTCGTACCGGCGACTGATTTCAAAATGGAGGCTCGATTTACTATAACGTTGTATGAGAAAAGGATCCCCTCCCCAGAAAATGTTTAAATATTGAAATGTTTCGAAATTTCTTTGTCAGTCGTAAAGCTAAGTGGGTAATCGATAGGACTGCTTTGAAAAAATGTAAAAAAAAAAAAGAAAAAAAAAGAAAAAAAAGAAAAAAAAAGAAAAAAAGAAAAAGAAAAACAACGCAATTAAAAGTGGTTGTAGTCTGCTTCAGGTCCGCCATCGTGGCTCGTATTGAAGCTCGGGTTCATTACATTCATTTTATTACTCTTGGAAAAAGGCATGAACCTAACTTTTCTATGGTTAATAGCAGAACAAACTGGGTTCTTGGGGGGTGCAACCAATCAAGGAAAAGGAAAACTCAATTCAAAACCTGATATACATTTTACGGACTGAGGGCAACCCGCTCTATATTCTGCGATCTTCGACTGTCGGTCAAGAGCTTGAAGAGAAGAATGGCGCCGCCAAGCTCTCTGAAAGCCCACTGAAAGGATCATGAGCAAAAAGAATCAAAGTCTGTTTCTTCTGCTCTCAGCTCCCCAGCAACGTTTGACGCAGTTGAGGGTTAAACACTTGAGTTTTTAATGTATATTCAACAATTCGGAAACTGTTATAACAATGGCGAAAGCATTAACAAGAAAGATTTCATATTTTAATTGTTCTTCGCTTTCAAATATAAATGAAGCAAAATAATTTTTTGTTTAAATAAATGACTTTCCTTCTGAATTATTTCCCGACCCCTAAAACTCGCTTTACAAGATTTAGTTTTACTTTTCTGATTTTCTCTATCATAGTTGATGTGTCCGTACAAATGACATGAGTCCCCCCTCCCAATCTCACACGCTTGTCACATTCTCTCGGGGCTATTTTATACAGGAACGCTTTTAGGCTTCCCTGTCACAAACGGACAAATACTTTCGCTTTTATGACGATGGGAAGCATGGGAGTACAAATCGATAAAAACAGAGGAAATTGGTTCCGTTTTCTCGCTAGAGGGGACGGTGATTTCGAAGAGGCGATCTGCTGTGATGTGAAGCATTCTAATTGGATAGATTTTCCCGCCAAACGTTTAAGTAAGGGACAGTCAGGTGGCGTCGCCCTAACCCTGCTACCAACATTATTCTATCGAAATCCTGACTAGTCCACATGTATTGACTTTGTCCTGCGGCTATTCTGCTGATGCCTTTGGTAAAGTTCTTCCACCAGGAATCAGAGGGCCTTCTAATTTCCGTTTCATACCGGCCATGAGATAAGAAATTTGTGCCGACTTTATAGGTATTGTTGTGTTGTCCTTGAGTAAAACTTTGTTCGTGCAAAGATTCGTAAATTGTAAAGGTTAGTGAAGAGGGAAAGGTCAGAAAATGAGGAAGAAATAATATATGGCAAGAGAATGTAATGTATACGTATCTCTTACTAGAAAGATGCAAAGATATTAACAGAATGACATAGATAGATAGATAGATAGATAGATAGATAGATAGAAACAACAAGAGATAGATAGATAGATAGATAGATAGATAGATAAATAGATAGATAGATAGATAGATATATAGATAGATAGATAGATAGATAGATAGAAACAACGTGAGATAGATAGATAGATAGATAGA
>JBBBDQ010001611.1:1502500-1525000 GCA_037127315.1 Ascarosepion bandense | reverse complement strand
TCCAGGGCGCAAATTTACTGTAGATGGCCTTGCGATCAAGGCACTCTCCAGCGTAGCGAACTGTTTTCTTCTTTAATTAGAGTAGCATTTTTTATGTAAAATCATGTCCAGTCTTGCTACGGTGGGGAACAATTTCAGCGTTTCTTGTCAAATTCATAATAACTGAACAATTATTATGAACCTAGCAAGAAACGCTGAAATTGTTAGAATGTCGAAAATTTAATTTATTTCAGAGGTCTTATTTGACTGTTATTATTTATTATTTATTATTCCAGATTGTAAAAAAAAAAGATTTGGTATGAAAGGTGAAATTTTGTAAGAACTTGAACAAATCTTTATCGTTGATGATCTGATGATCAAAGCACTTTTTAGACACTTTCGCTTTAATAAATATATCTATGTATCTATATATCTATCTATCTTTGATATTTGTTGTTTATTCCGCACAAAATAATGAACTACAAAAACAGATATGGAGATAGAAAAGTCGGTTATATTGAACGTAATATACAAACTTGAATGCAGGTAAGTAAATCCAGGAATACTATTAGTAAGAAAATAAATATATACAAGTCTTGAAGTGAAGTTGTTGGAAATAGTATATCCGGGTATATTATTCTAGCTGAGTGGAGTTCAGAGCTAGTCTGGTCTCTCGGTAACTTCGGTCTCTCGGAACTCTCCGATAACTGTAACGGATCTCTGCGATTACTCTTCACTGCCAACTGCAACCCTCTCTATGGCAGTATTATATGTACACTCAGTCGAGTCCATTATCATATACAAAGAGGGAGATCCCACAACAGTATTTTTTTAACTGAAATAATGGTCAGACACACTACGGTGTATAACAAATGTATTAAGCGTGTTATTTTGTGTTCAGATCATCTTTTATTTTATTTAAATTCCTACAGGTTTTTCCTTTGCATTCTTTGTGAGAATTATTAGTTTGTAGTATAATTTCCTTTTTCAAGAAAATACATAAACATAAATTTAAGCTCTTCCGATACGCTAATTTTTTCTTATTCAACGCAAAACAGAAGTCCGGTCTAATATTTCAAAATCGAATTATGAGCCATCCAAACAAATCCAATGAATCAAGATATATTACTCTGTCTACCAACTCTATTGCAACTGCAAAGAATTTATTTAAGCTTAACACAAACTTTGTTACAATTACTTTCAAAACGAGAAGAAACTTATTACTTGTACTACATTCGGACTTCCTTTCATTCACTTACGCGCAAATACCCTTCAAATATCTGTCACTTCCCTCCAGTTTTGGGTTAAATAACAGGACAGATTGGGTTCTATAACCTTGGCCGGGAACCAGTCTACCGCAGAAGGCAATGGCAACCTACTGCGGGATAATCTTCTGCCCAGTCAGTCATGTCTCTTTCGATCGTCCAAACCGTGTATCACGTATGGTAGTTAACTAACTGACTAAATATAATAGTCGAAAATATGATTAAGGATTCTACTGAACATAAAATGGAGGATCAGTTACTATATAGTAATAGACTGATCCCAAACTAATTACTACTTAATAATATAATACATTTCTTCCCCCTATAGCTATGAGTCAACTAATAGGACATATTGGGTTCTATAGCCTTGGCTGGCAACCAGTCTACCACAGAAAGCAATGGCAACCTACTGCGTTATAATCCTTTGCTCAGTCAGTCATGTCTCTTTCGAGACATGATCGCCTAAGCGTGCTATTTTTATTTACTGTTCAGTTTTTATTCGCTAAGTACACTGCCCTGCACGGATGTGCGTTGTGGTGCATCGGATATCGGCTCGGAACGAGAAATCGGGGAGCCGAGTTCGAATTCCAGCTGAATTCATTGCATTCACGTACGCCCAAATACCCTTGGGAAAGGTATTAATCTATCTCTTCTCTCCTATAATGGGTTAAATTATAGGACAGATTGGATTCTGTAGCCTTGGCTGGCAACCAGTCTACCGCAGAAAGCAATGGCAATCTACTGCGGGATAATCTTCTGCCCAGACAGTCATGTCTCTTTCGAGACATGATCGCCCAAGCGTGTATCACGTATGGCACTTAACTGACTGACTGACATTGCCCGGCAGACAGATTGAACTTACAATTACTGTCACAAAATTCATAAACGAACTCTTTAACCCCCGAGGCTCTAGATAAAATAAAGTGCTAATTTTTAAATTCCCTTTAGGTTACCCGGATTTATATACACCTGATGAAGACCGGTAGGGTTAATGACTGAAACATTTTGATAACAACAGCAAAGATGAGGACAATTGTCTTGCTGCAAATAATAATGTTAACTTCTCAGACTAGAAAACTAGACAAGAAAAAGAAAATACTTAATACAAAGCAAATTATTCATCAGTTAAAAGTTGAATTAGCGATACACTGAAATTATTTTATATTTTATACATGCTTGAAATAATATGAATAAAGACAAAAGGGAAACTTATCTTAGTCGACGCATTTCGTACTCTGAGGGGCCCTATCAGGGCAAATGATACACTTCAAACAAATTAATAACGAAAGAAATAATTATTTTATTTAGAACCAGGTGTTTCTCCTTCAGTATAAATATATTCTGTATATGAGAAGTTACCGAAACATTTTCTATTCCACACATTTTAACGAACTCAATTCCTTGATGTCTTGTTCACTGAAAGAGTAATTTTCAGAACTCGTTAGAACAGTGAATATTTAAACGCACCCACGTATTTTCGAAACCACAAGATAAAAACATCTTACAAACGTACGTATTATTGGACTGACTTAGAAATTGTCAGATGAAAACGTTTCCAAAATTCAGAGAGAAAGAGTAAAATCTAATTGCAGCTATAACTACAAGAAGTGTTAGATATTATTATGAACAGTAAAAGAAAGTAGAGAATTCCCTTTCGTGATATGTTCATTGAAAATTAAAATTAAGAAAGGCGAAGACGTTTGTTTTATTCGTTCAAATTGGATGAAAACAGCATTTTATTTTCTAATAGAATATTTATTGATTCAGCGTCACTTTGATAAGTTGTCTTATTTGTTCACTGAAAAGTAGGCATAAATTACGCTACATGACATTATCTAAAATTGAAAAGCTTGACTTACTACGAAACAAGGTTAAATAAGAGAGGAACTGGATACTTTTCAGATTTTCAATTAAATATATCTATTTACATAATATAGAATACGCTATATATATATATATATATATATATATATATATTAGCATGCGGTGTAGATATAGAAGAATCCAAAGGTAGGATAACTCTATAAGATACATAGAGCAAATATAAGAAAAATTAAGGCAGACACATTATTTCATGGTACTTCGGAAGTATAGGCCTACTTCAGGCAAGCCATCATCAGCTTCCGTCTTTATTGTAGAGAAGATTTTACACGCTGTACAATAAAGAGGGAAGCTGATCTGATAATGGTTTGCCTGAAATAAGCCTATACATACGATTTACTATGAAATAACGTGTCTGCCTTAAATTTTCTTATATATATATATATATATATATATATATATATATATATATATATATATACTGTTGTAAGAAAGTTATAGAACACGTAGGTTTTATACCCACTGTTCATGCATTTACTTTTATAAAGAGTGCTCGATACAACGTAGAGCTTTATATTGTAATGGTTGTTACAATGGTTTATAAAAGCATAGTATCACTACACAAAAACCTTCCTGTTTCGGAGCTACGTGTGCCTCTCATCTGGTGATAAGTTGAAATGAAAAATAAATGGTGAAAATGATTTATTTTTGGTAATACCAAAAACAAATCGTTTTCACTATTCATTTTTTATTTCAAATCGTTTTAACCATTTATTTTTCATTTCAACTTATCACCAGATGAGGAGCACACGTAGCTCCGATACGCGAAGACTTTTGTAAAATGATACTATGCTTTTATAAACCATTATAACAACCATCACAGTATATATATATATATATATATATAGTGTTTCGAGGCAGCAGATAATTTTCTAAACATATACTGTTAAATATAAGAGACAATGAATGTCTATTATGTTTAATCATGATTCGTTCGGAACCAGATTTAAACGTGTGGGTTGCTTTGATTTATAAAATCACGTTTAAATCTGGTCATAACACATTACATTGCATTTAAATATATAGTTCTGTTAACATTTCGAGCCCTCATGCAGTGTGATGTCATAGAACCGCATTACAAATTTACAAACTGCGTTTGCTATTCGGTGACTGTTATCGTTGCTTAGCAAAGTTTTATGTCTACACAAGATAAAATCATTTTTGATGGTGGATGTTTTTATGTTAACGTTCATGTAACCTCACTGAAGATGGCACATATGAGCCGAAAGCTTAGAACCAATTTTTTAAAAATTATCCAAATGTTGTCTTTATTTTCACCTGTAGCCAAAATACGATGTTTAAAACGGCTCATGATTAAACATAATAGACATTCATTGTCTCTTATATTTAACAGTATATGTTTAGAAAATACACACACACACACACACACACACATATATATATATATATATATATATATATAAGAAAACTTAACACATCATTTAAAGTGGTTGTAAATTATAATTCATTTCTATGAGCTAAATTGGCTCATTTCTTCAGACCACACGATATTCGTTCCATTCAGTACAAATAATTCAAAATAATTAGATTTCCGCATTAAATCAACCTTAGAGTATCATATACCGCTAAAAAATCGGCCATCAAACCAAAACGACAACCTACAGGAAAGAGATTTATCGTTGCATTGATCCTTAAGATATCTCATAATTTCTCAAGGAAATCAAACTGCATTCTAAAATAAAACTAAACTAAAACATAAAACACAGGTCACTGCCTCTAGTAATGATGCATATGCACAAAAGCTAAGTATCATCTACCATGTATTCAGTTGTGAAATTAGAATAAAATATGTTATCTTATTACTTCAAACCTCCCAAGAAAATTAAATTTTGGTATTAAATGGCCCATAAAGAAGTTAAAATGTCGTTAAAGAAACAATTCAAATCAAATTAAATCTAACATGCACAAGGGGAAGTCAACAGATTGTCTTTAAAAACATGATAATTAAAAATCTCGGATCGCAATAAAGGTACGTAATGGAGCTAAGCTGATGTTAGCAGCCATAATGAAGCAACGCATAGCATCTCGTAAGGCTCTGTAAAAGGGTGCTGAACAACAGTAAGACCTCAATCCCCTCTCTAATCAACGAATTTGAGGTCCTCACCTCTTCAAAAAACAAGGCTGAGTGCTTCACTCGCAGATTCTCCACTAACTCGACACTGGACTCGTCTGGAGTATCTGTACCCGACTTCCCTCTCCGAACAAAGGCCCAATAGACTGACATACTAATTACTCCATCAGTGGTCTCCAAAATAAGGCGAGCGGTGGCGAAGAAATACCCATCATTGTCCTAAAGAAATGTGCTCCTGAACTCTCTTCTGTTCTCTCTGAACTCTGTAACTGCTGCCTTTCTGCTTTCTGCTTCCCTGCCTGCTGGAAATCCTCCTCCGTGGTTCCTATATATAAAATATTGGAGAGCACTTCGCTAATTATCGCCCTGTCAGTCTCTTATCGATCTTTGGCAAAGTGTTCGAAGCCATCATCAACGCCGAGGCAGTAAAACGTCTCACAGCCCATAGACTCTTCTCTGACAAACAGTATTACTTCCGCTTCACCAGGTCTAATGCTGATATGCTCCCGACCATCACTGAGTATATACACCAAGCCCTCGACAAAAACGGCGAAGCCCGAACTGTGGCCTTTGACATCTCCAAAGCGTTTGACAGAGTCTGGCATACTGGCCTTCTATGCAAGCTACAGGGCTATGGTATAACTGGACAATTGTTTGACCTAATCCAGTCCTTCCCTTCAAACCTTCAAGGGTGTTATTGAACGGACAAGCCTATTAATACTATCACATGAATGCGGGTATCCCTGAAGACTCTATTCTAGGTCCTACGCTTTTCCTTATCTATATCAACGATCTCCCTGATGTAATAAGATCCCAAGTGGGCATATATGCTGACGACACTACGGTTTATTCTCGTCTCGATCAAAACTCTACTGAGGCTGAAAAAGCAAACCTGGCTACCGAGCTTGAAAAGGACCTCCAATCCGTGGTGGATTGGGGTAAGAAATGGCTCATAAATTTTAATTCTTCCAAAACGAAGCTGCTATCTAATAACCACCACAGACAATCGTTCCTCCCTCCCATTAACATGGATCAGGCTTCTCTCCCTGAAATCGAAACACTGCGCCTCCTCGGGTTAACTCTCACACCAGACCTGAAGTGGAATAACTATATAGAATCCATAGCTAAATCCGCTGCTAAGAAAGTCGGTTCTCTGTGTAGGGCCAGGAAGTTTTTCCCGTCCGAAACAATACTGCACATATGCAAGTCTACTATTCGCCCGTGCATTGAGTTTGCTGCCATATCTGGTCCGGTGTTCCTGCTATCCACTTAGGTGTCCTTCGACTGAATCCAACGGAGAATCTGTAATGTGATCGATTCCGACTTGGCAGCTACGATACAGTCGCTTTCTCACAGACGCAGTGTGGCTTTCCTGTGTCTCTTCTACAAATACTCTCACGGCTCTGCTCCGATGAACTTAGCTCACTGATACCCCTATATACGAATTTCCTCGAGCCACAAGATTAACAACTAGGTCCCACCTTTTACTGTGAAACCTTTTACTGTGTTTGTAAACGCAAATTCTACTCCAACATTTTCTTTTCTCGCACTTCCCGCCTGTGAAATTCTCTTCCGCATACTTGCTTTCTCGACAGTTATAATCTCCAAGAATTTAAATGTAAAGTCAATAACCATCTCTTGTCTCACTAACTTACATCCTCGCTCTCATGCTTTTCTACATCCACCCCACTCTCATCAATAATCTCTTCCCTCTTCTACTCTCTTCCTGACACCCCCTGCAACCTTTCACTCCTTCTCATAACATTCCTCCTATGTAACCCCCTGCACAACAGTGGCAGTAAAATGCCTTGCTTGGGGCGACACAATTATAAAAAAAAAATTATCTTTTCCATCTTCGGTTTTTGGGTCTGGAATCAGACACCGTTTTTTTTCGGTCACGGTAGTGCATAAAATTGAAGCATATGTTCCTAGTTCCTGTAAATTCCAGCTCCAAGTCTGCATTTTCTGATTGTAGATCGGCAGCATATATGTTTAGTACTAGTCGTAATAACAGGGCAATTTTTTACCTCTCAGTATCCTTATGTGTGTAAGACGCACGCATAAAACCAGATATTGCGTCGACTTTGCCCTAGTAAAAGGCGAATCAATTCTATCTTTCGCATTTAATGCTGTACACTAAATCATTAAAATCTGTTCAGAGCTTAAAATATTACTTTCTCAGTTTGTTTTTAGAAAATTTGTAAACCAACATTAGGTTTTTATCTTCTTCCATATTTAATGTATATTTTTCAGGAAGACGGCAATTAAGATTCTCCACGGCTTCACATCTATTGTAGCCCCTAGCAACTTTTGCCTTTTAATAATTCCCCAACTTCTTTTTCTACCACAAGGCTTGATAGATAGGTTAGTCACTATTTCACTATGTCCTACTTGACATCAGGATATTCTGTAAGTGTTAAATTCTCTAAGCAGTCTTTCCTTATTTTTTGTCCAGAGAATTACAACTCTTTGATTCTAAGTACATGTGTTTCTTTTGTTTTCTCTTTCTTTAAAAATCCTTTGTTATTCCTATTTTAGTACCATGCATTCTCAGCCTCATTTTATAAAACTGCATTTTTCTTCTTCATCTCTGAAAAGATTGTTCAGCATTCACTGACGTATTAGCAGATTGATATTACATTGCAGTTCTTCATTCTTTTCTTTGATTCTGACAATTTATTTCTGCCTCTTAATGCTTTCTTAGCCTTTTTGTAGGCATTTTTCGATATTTCCCTGCGTCTTCCGATTTCACATTTCGTCTGTTAAATCTCTTTTCAGATATTTAAATTTATGAATTCACTTGATTTTGACATATTTTATCCGTAGCTAGAATTTTGACTGTTACTCTTTCTGACAACCGGACAATCTACTTTTTACCAGCCTACATTCCTTTACTAACATTTCCAGGAGTTTATAGATGAGGTTCGGTTTTTAACGGCTATGCAATCATTTTATTAACATACAAAATAATAAGCATATTTATCGATATCTGTTTATTCTTTTACGAATCACTGTCGATACTTGTCAAAAAATTAAGATTGTACTCCCGATGAAAGCCTTCCTAACATGATCGATCTAAATTATCTTCGGTAATTATTAAAAATTAAATGTTGGTTGATGTTAGATTTTAAAACCACAGAGATTTGTAGTGAAGGCGGTAAACTTCCTGCTGAGAGTCTTTTTCAGAAAGCACCAGTTCATTTAAAGAATTTGTGGTACAGTGGATATCGGCTCGGAACGAGAAGCCGGGGAACCGAGTTCGAATTCCAGTTGAATCAATTGCATTCACTTACGCGTAAATACCCTTGGGAAAGGTATTAATCCGTCTCTTCCTTCCAGTTATGGGTCAAATAGCCGGACAGATTGGGTTCTATAGCCTTGGTCGGCAACCAGTCTACCGCAGAAAGCAATGGCAACCTACTGCGGGATAATTTTCTGCCCAGTCAGTCATGTCTCTTTAGAGACATGATCGCCCAAGGGTGTTTCACGTATGGCACATAACTGATGAGTGTAACGTAATTCTTACGATGGAAATATGATAGAATTACGATAGGGTAATTCATCCTTGTATATTTGACGTGGTGGTTCCAACATCAAAGATTGGTGATACTAAAAACGGAATCTCATCAAAACACATGCGATGGCAATAGCAAAAATACAAGAGGCTTGTAGAGTCAGATACTTACTGCAGCGGTACAATAAACTGACCATTAGTAGCCTTATCTGGCCTTTGTAAAGATCGAGTATTGCAGAGGAGGTCAGATAATTACTTGTGTGGTACAATGAACCAACCAACCATTATCGGTCTGATCTGGCCCTTGTAAAGATAGATTAGAGCAAATTCAGGTTCTTAATAGAGCGGTCCAATGAGCCGATGATTACTAGTTTTAACTGGCCCTTGTAAAGGCGGAATACAGCAGAGTGCCTTTGATACTTACTGGAATTGTACAATGAACTGAACATTATTAATCTGATCTGGCCCTTGTAAAGATAAATTATAGCAAAGGGAGTCAGATGCTTACTAAAGCGGTACAATGAATTGACGTTTATAACTTTGATCTGGCCTTTATAAAGAGTATAACCAACGGTTAGTTGGTTGGTTGGTTGTATTGTTTCATGGCATATCAATCTCGGCGGGTCATTTATTGCCAACTAAATTTTATTTTTTATTGTTGGTAATATCTTTTCTTCTTTCAGCAATCTATTGTTGTTTTTATGTTTTGTGCCTAGTAATACGTTTTCTTTTCAAGTATCAAGATTGATTGGGATTTTTTAAGGGCAGGGTCCCCAAGTCCTACCCTGTTATTTAACCCATAACTAGAGGGAAGGGGAAGGGACAGGTTAATATCTTTGCTAAGGGTACCAGTGCTGAAGTGAATGCAGGGGATTCAACTGGAATTCGAACTCGGCTCACCGATTTCTCTTTCTAAGCCGATATCCACTGCAACACAACGGACATCCATCAGTAAACGCTTACAGCACCTGGTATTCCCAAGCGGTCACCCATCTAAGTACTGACCACGCTCAACGTTGCTTAACTTCGGTAATCGAACGAGAACCGGTGTATTCGACGTGATATGGCCGTAAGCAATATCCAACTGAGTCAGATACTTACTGGTGCGGTACAATGAACCGATCATTTTTACTCTTGCCTGACCCTTTAAAAAGATAGAGTATAGCTGAGGGAGTCAGATACTTACTGGAGTGGTACAATGAACCGACCATTTTTGGTCTGATCTGGCACTTGTGTATACAGAGTATAGCTGGTTGTGTCTAATGCTTTCTAAATCAGTATAATGAATTGACCATTTTTCCAGCTTCTGTACCAATAGTTCTGATTTTTGATTTTCACTTTAGGTCTGTGAGCGATTTTTTCTTTCAAGAATTGTTCAAATCATAAAGCCTCATGCATCATGATATTTGAAATTTCGCTGGTTTTTGAACATTGCTTTTGTTCATACTGAATTTTGCAACCACTGGACTCTAGCTCTCTCCCCACTCCCGTATATCTTTCCCTTTCTCTCCACCTATGTATCTGTCATTGCACCTGCATTCTCAGCTTTCTATTGCTCCTTTCTAACTAGTTTGTACTCCTCACTCTTTTCTAATTAATCTTTTTACAGTTATGTAGCCCCCCGCACATCAGTGGCTTTTCTGCATTGCTCGGGGTGAAATGATTAAAAAAAAAATCAGTCTTTTAGATAATTGAAACACACGCACTCGGTCAGACGAGATATGAGCGACTACATTTTGTCTAAAAATTTATTTAAAATATATGACGCGTTTTCTCTCAGAGAAATATGTCGTTGTCAACAGAAATGTATTAACGATAAATAAAAATGATCTGATGAAATTTATGAAAAAAAAAACATTTAAATGAAGAGCATTTTGGAATTCTGCTCCTTTCGTTGAGTAGATTTTGTGTATATGTTCTTTCCCTTTAATATTAACGAAAATATAGCCACCTTCGTCCCATGTACATCGTTTATATTTGACTTAGCCCATTTATTTTAGTGTCTCTTTAACTTTTAAAGCATTCCACAAAATCATATTTGCAGATCACCATCAGCTGTCTTGTCAATCGCCTTCGAAGATTATAGAAAAAGCCTTTCTTTCAAGACATATTGTCGATTTATTGAAAGCCAGAAATCGCATGTTGCCAAATCTGGATTGTAGGAAGGTTTTGAGTGATGTAATATTTTGAATTAAGCTCCTACACAAGACGATATACTTTCCGAAAGAGCCTTGAAATCGGCTGATTTCTTTTTATTGAAACCAGCCCGCGCTCAAAATATTCATTTTTTTAAATTTATTGAAAGTTATTTCTTCAATGTATTTTCAGCCAGCCATGTTTGAAGCTAAGAATCTCGTTGGTTTCTGTTCATTGAATCATCAGTTTCATGCGAAATTGCATTTTCACTAGTCTCAAAATTCATATTCTCATTCAGTTAGTTTTTACTTCAAACCTTCTTTCCACTCATGTACAGTAGTAGCTCTAAGCTACATAAGTCCTCACAACCGGTTCTCGAGATAATATAGACAGAGATTACCTTATGGACTGACCTCATATGCAGTACCAAAATTAGTCATTTTTCTAAAAATCAATTTTTCACCGAAATAGATTTTAAATAAAACACAAATATGGAAGAGAATTTTTTAACAAAAACCGGGGAACGGAATAGAGAATTAGTCAAAATTTTGGCGGCGATACTATATTTAAAAAATCAATGTTCACCAAAATATTTCAAAATTATAGAAATTATGGAATTAATTTTCGTCGTTTCAGAATGTATAACAGGTGTCTATTTAAGGATAGATTTAATATGCATTCAATGGAAGAAGATATAATAGCTACTTTGGCCTTTTTCTTTAAAGGGATTCTTCTTAATCCTGAAAACAATGAGTTACTTGCAGAACCCCAAATCTCTGAAAGTTACCTAGTACTTACATTGTGTGTATGTGTGTGTGTATTTATGTGTGTGTGTGTGGTTACCGATGACGTTGACGTGTCGAATACAAATTCCAGCCTGAGGTTGATGCAAATGTATGAATTCATCTCGTCACCTCCCCAACGAGAGTTTAGTAGAAAGAAAAGACAAGACACACTATTCCTAATTTCAAACCGGTTGTACATGGCGCTATCATCTCTACCCTCTTAAAAGTGTTACTTGCTACAGTAGTAATATACAGCCTGCAGAAGTTGTGGTGCAATACTCAACAGCAGAGTCTACATGACATACATATATGCATGCATTTATATATAAGAATTTTGTAGCGTATTTTTTACAAGATTTATTATTGATATAATTACATAACGTCATTACTCAACATTCACTCTGATTCTTTACAATTTTGAAATGACTGATACTGATTTTCATACGATAATTTCAAAGAGAAATTTCATAATCACTTGACATTGTTAGAACCGCTCACTCAACTTAAAAGATTATGGCAGCATTCACCAACTTAAAAAAGGAGACCGTCCAGAAGAGGTGCAGAAAATTCCGAAATCATCTGTAGGTCGTGGGTGGAGCTAATGGAGATTTTTATCAATTTACTCTTTAGTATTGGCATATAATTTTGTAGAATTTCCGTAAATAAATCTGTTAAAATAAGATGGCGCTTATTTTCATTTTCTGCGTAATTTAGGCAACAATTCATCCATCATGCTTTGCATATGCTATTAATTATTGATAAAAAAAAGAATGGAGTATTAATTATAAGCTTATAAAAATCATGAATTAATTATTGCTGCCATATCTGGTCGGGTGCCCCTGCTGCTCTCCTTGGGCTTCTTGACAAAATACAAAGGAGGATCTGTAACGTGGTTGATACTGACTTGGCAGACCGGCTGCAGCCGCTCTCTCACCGGCGTGATGTGGCTTCCCTGTGCCTCTTCTACAAGTACTTTCATGGCTACTGCTCCGATGAGCTTAGATCACTGGTGCCGCCTAAGCACGAATTTACACGAGATACTAGATTAGCAACTAGGTCCCACCCTTTTACAGTTAAACAAATAAGATGTAACCGTAAATTCTACTCCAACAGCTTCTTTTCTCGCGCTTTCCGCCTGTGGAACTCCCTTCCACAACTCTGCTTTCCCGACAGTTACAATCTCCAGGTGTTTAAATGTAGGGTCAATAGACACCTTCTATCACACTAACTCCCAATTATTCTCAGAACACTCTCATCTACCCAACCCTCATTCTCGGTATCCTTACCCGCCTATCACCCACCCTCTGACATTTCCTATATTTAATCATCCTTTCTCCACTCTACGTAGCCCCCTGCGCAGTAGTGGCAGTGACATGCCTTGCTCGGGGTGAAACGCTTATAAAAAAAAAAAAAAGAAAAAAAAAGGCTCATAAAATATAGGCCATTATTGATAAAATGTTTCATTGACGTACTTTATGATAATTATATGAGCGGAAAATTTTGTGTCGGCTTACCAGTTCTTCAAAGAAGAAGGATTACAGTTGATAAGAGATCTTCAGTCCCATAGTTAGTGAAAGGTCTGCGAAATATATTATATGAGTGAGACAGAGAGACAGACAGACATAGAGAGAGACAGTAAGAGAGAAAGAGAGAGAGAGTCCATTTATTCTTACCCACTCAAAAGTTTGAACGGTCGATGTTAAGTGATGGAAAATTTAAAATCAAAATTACCTAAAGTATATTAAAACGAAAAGAAAAAAAACAGTGCATTAGTAACCAGGTTCTGTGTTTACAAGCTCATGATTCATGACAGATGAATACATAAAGTCTTATACTATTGAATAGATTATATAATCATTTCAAGGAAGAATTTATTAACAGCTTTAAGTATTTTTTTTAATGTAGTCATCAGTTCAGTGCGGATGTACGTTGTGGTGCAGTGGTTATCGGCTCGGAACGACAAATCGGGAAGCCCAGTTCGAATTTAAGTTGAATTCTTTGCATCCATTTACACACAAATACCATTAGGAAAGGTATTAATCCGTTTCTTCCCTCCACCTATGAGTTACATAATAGAACAGGGTTCTATAGCTGGCAACCAGTCTACCGCAGAAAGTAATCGCAAATTTCTGTGGGATAACCTTCTGCCGAGTCAGTCATGTCTCGAAAGAGACATGATCACCCAAGCGTGTATCACGTATGGCACTTAACTGACTGACATGAGTTCAGGACAACAATCTTGAACTGAATTCATCATTCAGTGATACTTTCGTCTGGATTGGTAACCATTACCATTTGATATCATAGTTTTTACCTTCAAGGTAATAAATTTCAGTGTCGATTTAATTTTTCATTGTCAAATTTGTGCGTCAAATTTTCTTTTTTCAATCCCGAATTTATTTTCTTCATGATAATGAATCTTTACTAAAAATCGACTTTTAAAACTTTCAGATTGTACGGTTTTCATTCCTGCTTTTTATCATGAACTATGTTGGCAGTTTTCTGATTAAACTCCTGTGAATTTGATTTGGACATTTCACATCAGCAAAGCTGCCAACTCAGCACTCATTAAAAAACAAAACAAAAAAAAACAGTTTAAAATAAAATAAACTTTTTTTTTCAATCACACAACCAATTAAACCTTTAGCGATAAGAGATTTAGAAAACCTGCACATGAATAAATAACACCCTGTAAAAAAAAATACAAAGATTTTTTTTTCCTTTTGGCAATAAAACCGTTAATAGAAAAGAGGCTGAAACAGAAAGAAATGATTCAATAAAAAAAGTTATGTTTTAAAAAAAGTCCTATTGATTTATCTGTCAATGTAAATCCCTGATAAATTACGTGAGCGGTAAACTTTGGCACTTCTACTCAGTTTATATTGATATTTATCCCCCGTGCTGATCAAAGATTTTACAAATATGACAATGGACTGTGCACTTAGTTGTCTGACTTGGCTGAATCTGAAGCGTGTCTGTCTCTATTAACCCGAAGAAAAAGTTGACGAACGCTCGCAATGCAAAATTTGTTCGAAAATGATCTGGTTTCTGTAGAATACAATGGGGTTTGTTTACAGAAATAAAATTACTTATACTAGACTTCTTCATTCAGATATAGGGATTATTTTGTTAATTAAAAACCTAATGGTTTCCATGGAAATGTAACAACTTACAACAGCTCCAACCTCGCTCTCTCTTTCTTTCTGTCTATCTCTGTCTCACTCTCATATAATATATTTCAACAAACCTTTAATCATGGGAATCCGTTTTGAAAATCGCTTATCAGCCGTAACCTAAATTCTTTGAAGAATTAATTACCCGAAATAAAGGTCCCCACTTACATTATTAAGATGAAAATATTGCCAATGAAACTTATTATAAAATTCTTTTTTTTTAGCATAGATTTTATAACAAAAGGCTTCATCGATATGAGTACATGGTTAAAAACTTAGAACAATAAAAAAATGAAATATTGGCAAGATTATATCAGAAAATGACTTTAGAAAGATTAAAATAGAATGAATAAAAATACGTTTACAGCGAGAAAATATATTAGGAAGCAGGTTCTATAGATCTAAACAGAAAGTAATGATGCAGAATATTAAGAAGTTTGGATGAAAAGACATGAGAGCAACCAAACTTCCATCCTTATGTAAATAAGAAGAGAAATGTCAGGCGAAGTAGAATATAAAAAATAATACCTCAACAACAATCTGTATTGATGAATTTAGAGCTGCATTGGATAAGACTGATGAGTGAATGAGACATTTGGTAAGTCATGGAAATTAACTTGAAAGTGTACAGGGAAGATGGAGCGATGTTTTTGTAGACTATTGTAGGCTTTTAATATAAAGCCCCTTCAAATTTGATGAATTGATAAAATAAATGTAGAGGAGTTTTTTTCAGTTCCGAGATAAAATCTTTTAGTTAAGCAGATGACAACAAAGAGGTTTTAAGATAAAGAGTACATTTATTTTGCAAAGATTTTGCCCATCTTGCCTAAAATTTTCAAGGCCATCAAATAAACAGAATGACCAATACAGTCTCCAGAACTGAAAACATTAGGAAAACGGTGGTTCGCCATAAAAAAATATATGTGTAAATAGAAAGAAATATTCACCCCAAAAAGATGTTTGGCAAACATTTAAAAAATCTGCTACAATTCATGTGTTATAGTGGAAGATCCTGCTATCCCTGAGAATAGAATGCTCTACTCTATAAAAGACGGTAACGAGCGGTACGAAGAAAAAACGTCTTCGGCACTCGCCTGACGACGCTATGACACTGTCAGCGCTCTACCTTCGGGTAGAGGGCGCTCTCTGCTTCCGAGCAGAGAGCACAAACCCAGTCGTGGTTCCGCCGAAGGGTAGAACCACGACTCGGTAAAAATAGACAGAGATTTTTTGGCCCGGCTATATGGCCGGGAATACCCACTATAAAATGACCATGTGTCACATCCGGCCTTGCGTGGGAAGGCTAGTAAATGCAAACGTCTTCGGCACTCGCCTGACGACGCTATGACACTGTCAGCGCTCTACCTTCGGGTAGAGGGCGCTCTCTGCTTCCGAGCAGAGAGCACAAACCCAGTCGTGGTTCCGCCGAAGGGTAGAACCACGACTCGGTAAAAATAGACAGAGATTTTTTGGCCCGGCTATATGGCCGGGAATACCCACTATAAAATGACCATGTGTCACATCTGGCCTTGTGTGGGATGGCTAGTAAATACAAACGTCTTCGGCACTCGCCTGACGACGCTATGACACTGTTAGCTCTTTGCCTTCGGGTAGAGGGCGCTCTCTGCTTCCGAGCAGAGAGTACAAACCCAGTCGTGGTTCCGCCGAGGGGTAGAGCCACGACTCGGTAAAAATAGACAGAGATTTTTTGGCCCGGCTATATGGCCGGGAATACCCACTATAAAATGACCATGTGTCACATCCGGCCTTGCGTGGGAAGGCTAGTAAATACAAACGTCTGAGGCACTCGCCTGACGACGCTATGACACTAGTCAGCTCTCTGCTTTCGGGGGAGGGCGCTCTCTGCTTCCGAGCAGAGAGCACAAACCCAGTCGTGGTTCCGTCGAAGGGTAGAACCACGACTGGGGAAAAATAGACAGACATTTTTTTGGCCCGGCTATATGGTCGGTAATACCCACTATAAAATGACCATGTGTCACATCTGACCTTGCGTGGGAAGGCTAGTAAATACAAAAAGGTCTTAGGTGAAGGCATTCACTATTTGATAGTCTATTTCGCTCCAACCCTGGTTTCCCTATATGTGTATTATTATTAATTGTACCTTAGTACAATAAATCTGTATTTCTTATTACTGGTGTGGAGTTCCATTTTTCAACTGATCATTTTATACTGTATTCCTTTTTGGGATATAATATCATGTTAAAATGAAAAAAAAATATATATAAATATCATGTTAAAATGAAAAAAAAAAAATAAATATCATGTTAAAATGAAAAAAAAATATCATGTTAAAATGAAAAAAAAATATCATGTTAAAATGAAAAAAAAAATATCATGTTAAAATGAAAAAAAAAATAAATATCATGTTAAAATGAAAAAAAAAATCATGTTAAAATGAAAAAAAAATAAATATCATGTTAAAAAAAAAATAAATATCATGTTAAAATGAAAAAAAATAAATAAATATCATGTTAAAATGAAAAAAAAATAAATATCATGTTAAAAAAAAATAAATATCATGTTAAAATGAAAAAAAAAATAATATCATGTTAAAATGAAAAAAAAAATATCATGTTAAAAAAAATAAATAAATATCATGTTAAAATGAAAAAAAAAAATAAATATGTTAAAATGAAAAAAAAAAAAGCTGAAAAATCAATGAATGAAGAAATAATGAAGAATATATACGGTGAAGGCGGCGCACATTATTAACACGCAAAATAACTGAATTATTTATTCCGTTATTTAATCTTATTTAATAATTTAGTCACGTATACCGTATATTATCAGTATATACATACAGTACTGTGCAAAAGTATTAGGACAAAGACTATTTCATCTCTTATGAGGCATCAAAATAAAGTTTACAATCATCCCTATCCTAACACTTTTGCACACTACTGGTAGTGTGAAAATGTGTTAGAACAGGAGTGATTTTCCTAAAAACGTCACTGAAATTGAAATACATTGTGAAAAGCCAAGCCTTTGTAAGAATTATTTAACTAAAAAAGAAGAAGGAAGGAAGGCTTCGGAATTTGAATTGGCCCCCACAAAGCCATGATCTGAATCCTATTGAACATCTATGGGATATTTTAGATAATAAAAAAATTGATAAATCTAATGTTACTTCACCAGACACACTTTGGAAACAAATACAATCTGCTTGGCAGGAGATAACATTAGATACATTGTAATGTCAATACCTGACAGAATAAAGGCTGTGATCAAAGCAAAAGGCTATTATTCTAAATATTAAATTCATTTTGTAACAAGTATTTTTTCTTGTTAAACCATTTGGTGAGTAAATCAAATAAAATTACTTTAATTAAATTGTTTATTTTCTGTCAGTATGACTCATAAAAAATAAATTAGTTCTTGTCCGGATACTTTTGCACAGTATATATATATATATATATATATATATATATATTAAATAGGTGCGATTGATAAATTGTCTCTATTATTTTATTATTCCAAAGCAAAAGGCTATTATTCTAAATATTAAATTTATTTTGTAACAAGTATTTTTTTTGTTAAAGCATTTGTTTAGTAAATCAAATAAGATTACTTTAATTAAATTGACTATTTTCTGTCATTATGCCCCATAAAAGATATAAAATAGTTCTCGTCCTCATACTTTTGCACAGTATTGTATATATATATATATATATATATATATATATATATATATATATTTGGTGCGATTGATAAATTGTCGCAATTATTCATTATTTCAAAGCGAAAGGCTATTATTATAAATATTAAATTTATTTTGTAACAAGTATGTTTTCTTGTTAAAGCATTTGTTGAGCAAATCAAATCAAATTACTTTAATTAAATTGTTTATTTTCTGTCAATATGCTTCATAAAAGATAAAATAGTTCTTATAATACAGTACTGCATATATATATATATATATATATATATATATATATATATATATATATATATATATCGAACCTGCGACCCCTATCCAAATAGGGGAAGCCACCAATTGATCTGGCGCGTCTGAGACCTCTCGACCACGAACGGCCAACAGTGTAAACAAAGTCTAATCAAGCCTATATAAGCCAATTTTCGATTCATCGTAATTACCATAGCTGCTCTGAAATGTATCGTAATGTCAACAATTTTAAACATGTTACGGAAGTTAACGAAGATTAACGAAATGGTTATAAACAAACCGATAATTTGATTATAAATAGAATATCTACTTAAATACGAGTATCGATCAAAATAATGTTCAAACAAATAGTTTCAAATTAAATTAAACTGTCATCAAATTAAATTATAGGTTAATAAATGAGTTTTAATGTTGAGTCTGATACCCACACCAATAAATTCGGAGTTCTTTTTTATCAGAACAATCAGCGTAAGTTTCACCATTAGACTCATGCAACTTTTTCCGAATTTAATGCATATTGACACCCAAATACTCGGAAATCTTCGTATTGGAGCTTCTGGCGCGAATGCCAGCAGTAAAATATGCTGTTTCCAATTTTCTAGTAGAGTGAATTCAGTCATGGTGCGATTTTTCTCAAAGACGGTGCCCAACTGACTCTACTATACTGCTGTGCAGTCGACAAATTAAAAAATACCGCTCATGAACAAAATTTGAAATATGAACTGGCAACAGTTTACCCATCAAACCTGTACATATATGTGTGTGTATATGTGTGTGTTCGTTTGTGTGTGCGCGCACAAGCGCTTACATAATGGGAGAAATTGCTTCTACAACAAATATTTATTTTAAAATTCAAATTATTCTGCTCTTTCCTTACCAATGCACTTAATTCCTTGGACAATTGACGACAGAAATCGATTTATTTACAATGAATTAAAATTGAGATAATATCTTCGTGATAGTCTATGGACTTTTTGACACACACACACACACACACACACACACACACACACACACACACACACATATATATATATATATATATATAATAATAATAATAATAATAAGAAGAAGAATAAGAATAAGAATAACTAATTAGACTCCGTAAGTTTACACTAATTTAAACTTTCGAAAAACTGTTAACAAACAGAACCTAAATCCGTTACAATCCGGCGTACTAAGTCGTCGGATAAAGGGGGAGAAAAAAAAGAAACCAGCGGAACAAGAACAAAATGTCAAGTATCCGCAGTAAAGAACAAAACCCCAAACGGAACCTAAACACAAGAGAAAGTGCTCAATACGAAAGTACGAAAATACAATAGTAGAGCAAAAAACACGAAAAAATCTAAAATGAGCCACAACCTCCCGCGGTTTTCACACTACGATCCGTAGTGTGAAACCGCGGTAGGTTGTGGCTCACTTTAGATTTTTTCGTATATATATATATATATATATTCGGTAGACGTTCTTGTTCCAGATCACTTCCCAAAATGTAATTAAGTGATAAAATATCTTAATTAGTTAAGGACTGTAAACTTTTCAGCACCCGCCTGTCTATTTTCAGAAACTTTGATTTTCGAGAGTTCGTTTTCGAATTCAGCTTAAATAAAAGCATAGATCTTAGCATATCGGCATTAGCATTCATTTTCGGCCTATGAGCCGATGCAATCTTTTCTGGAGATTAGACCTAATTTGCTGTCTACCTCTGATCGGCTTCTCGGCAACTTAAAAGAACAGCTGAATGTCAATCCGGAAACCGGAGAGCACCTTTGCATTTACAGACATTAAACGAACTGGAAATAGTGAAAAGGCTGTTATTTTAGCGGACATAAGTTGTCCAGTGGTCAGAGGGGAAAAGTGAATGAACAGTGTCCGCCATGAGAAGGCTCTCAAAGACGAATCACTAATGCATTTATCTCATGATTGAACATTGATAGAACATGTCTCGCTACCGGATTTTCGAAAATTGCCGGCATTGATGTCAGAAGTCAATAGAGACCTAATGTGTGGCCTGTCTTGAAATTTGTCTTACTTTAGACTTGGTTATTATGGCAAAACTATTTACGCATTTATTTTCTGTCGAGCTGCCTAGCTAAACCGGTGATTTTACTAGTGGGGTCAAATATATAGCAAAGGTACTTGACTTTACCGAATGACAGCAATCGCAAAATACATACATCCATAAATGTGTACCGTGATACTTTAATGTATATTATGAGCGCGAGTTTTTCCCAATTTCTGACGGAGTGAATTGCGTCATGGAGCTCATTTTCTCACAGACGGTGCCTAACTGACCCTACTATACTGTGCAGTCAGCAAAATCAACAACAAAATATATGTATATTTAAAACAATTGAATTTTCATATGAAAACAATTAATATCTCCTCTAAATTTAAATCGAGCTTTCTGTTGGATCAGTTTTAATATTTAACTGAATATTACTAGGATCCCTAGGGGATTAATGACAATTCTTCTAATGGATTTATTACTGATATATATATATATATATATATATATATATATATATAACGTAGCACACTTAGTATACTATCCAGGTAAATTCCGATAGAGACGAACTCAAAAAACTCAATGTTAAATTCATTTATTAAATTTAACAGAGTAATATATATATATATATAATTTAGAAAAGATTTTAGATTATTACAATGGGTAATACATATTTCACCGCAAATTGCGGCACGTCAGACCCAAATGGTACACCAGTAGATCAACTGTTGCAACTTTTAACAACACACACAAGCATATACATAGTGTTGCAGCAAAATCCGACACTTGACAAAAAAAAAAACAAAAAAAAACGAATTAGGCAATATAAACAAAAGTTGTATATGCAGAAAAGCGACAGTTTATTTTGCGACAGTTTATTTCGCGACAGTTAGAGTTACATACTAACCTACGGCGGTGACGACTATTTCAAGGCAGGCGCGAAATGAGTCACACGTTTTGGCGATCATGTCCTTGTCCATAGCGGCGAACGCCTCTACGATGGCAGCTTTCAGAGAGTTGGCTGTGTTGTGGGCGTGCTTGTTGGTCTTTGCTTTGATCACGCCCCAGAAAATATATTTAAGCGGGTTGCAGTCGGATGAGGAGGCCGGCCACAAGTCTGACCAAATATACATACAGAGCGAGAAAAACGAGTAAGAGAGGAGGATTCTGGGAAGTTCTAGACCAGACGACAACACAAAGTCTTTCAAGAGGAGATTTCAACGCCACTTCCATTGAAAACATTTGGTTGCTAACCAATTGTGTTCTTATGCCAAACTAGGCAACGTTCAGAAAATATCTAATTCTTTTTTTTTTTTTACCTAAAGTCATGTGATACATTTGTTTACAAATGCCGATAGTCCAGCACGAATACATAGGCATGCGTTTGCGAATATCTACGTATGTATATGCGTGTACGTATATGTTTATGTTCGCCTGTGCGTTTGTGGTCGTTTATATATAAGTATGAGATTAAGCGTGCGTTCTAATGTGTACGAGTGAGAAGTACAAGTGAAAAGTTTGTTATCAAAACAATTGGATTGAAACGAATAGGGCAACTCCGATATGACGTTTTTATTTTACTGTGGTTTCCAACCCAACATCTTTGATTATGGTTGCCAAATGTTTTGCCAAAATTCTGCCATTATTTACTGATGTCTATTTCTTGAACCAAAGATACGGTTAATGTATAAGAGGCAAGCTTCAGTGACTTTTGAGGTCGAATCATTATTTCGTAACTGACT